>CAUYON010113896.1:0-45476 GCA_963573935.1 Arctocebus calabarensis
ATTTCCCACAGTCAACTGTGACGTAGGCACTGTTATGAGCAGCATGATGAAATCTTTTTTTATTTTTTATTTTTGAGACAGAGTCTCAAGCTGTCACCCTGGAGAGAGTGCTGTGGCATCACAGCTCACAGCAACCTCCAATTCCTGGGCTCAAGCGAGTCTCCTGCCTCCGCCTCCCAAGTAGCTGGGACTATAGGCGCCCGCCACAATGCCCAGCTATTTTTTTTTTTTTTTTTTTGGTTGCAGCCATCATTGTTATTTGGCTGGCCCGGGCTGGATTGGAACCGCCAGCTCAGGTGTATGTGGCTGGCGCCTTAGCCCGTTGCACCACAGGCGCCAAGCCACCATGATGAAATCGTACTCGTCCTGCCGAGGACTGAGGTCAGCCCTCTGCCCAGCACATCCACACTGTGCATGCTTCCCACCTGTTTGTCACTTAGGAACAATTTGGTCATTAGATCAGCTGGGTACTGCAGTACTTGTATTCAGGTCACTCTTATTTCATGTGAAAATGGCCTTAAAGCAAGGGAATACTCATGCTGGCAATCTGAAAATTCCAGAGAGAAACCTTAAATGTGCTTCCTTTAAATGCAAAAGTCAAAGTTCAGGGCTGGGCATGGTGACTCACACCTGTAATCCCAGCACTCTGGGAAGCTGAGGCAGGTGGATTGCCTGAGCTCAGAAGTTCAACACCAGCCTGATAATGTACACAGATCCTAAGTGTACAGCTTGCACAAGTTTTATGCACATGTGAGTGTAACCACCTCCCGTCACAAGACAGAGAACATTCTGGCACCCAGAGGTTCCCGTGGGTCCCCTTCCAGTTGATGATAACCTCTCCCAGTAACTAGTATTCTAACCTGTCACCTTAAATTTTCACTCTATCTTCAAGTTCACCATTTTTTCTTTCTGTCCTCTCCATTCTACTACTGAGCCCATCTACTGAGTTTTATATTTTTATTTCAGATTCTTATATTTGTATGGTCCTGAAATTTCCATTTGGCTTTCCATTTCCATTTTTCTTTATATCTTCTATTTCTATTTCTTTGCTGAGAATTCATTTGTTTTGAGCATGATTATTATTACTGAAGCATTTTTATGTTGGCTGCTTTGAAATCGCTGTCAGATCACCCAGCATCGGGATCATCTTGGTATTGGCATGGGTTGACTGCCTTTTCTCATTTGAGTTGAGATTCTCTGGGTTCTTGGTATAATGTGATTTTTCACTATTTTCTAAACATTTTGGGCGTGATGGTATGGAACTCTGCACCCTCAGTAAGTCTCCTGCTTCTTCCTCTGGCCCTAGGACAGCCCAGGGGCACCTCACTCCTTCACTGGGGTAAGGACCCAGCCAGGACAAGGTGGGTGCTCAGGTTCCCCACACAGCCTCCAGCTTCTACTGACAGTGTTGCTGGCGGCTGCTAGAGGTGAGGGGATGCCTTGTTAATGTCCAGTGGACATAAAAACCTAGCTCCCTACCGGTCTTTTGTGACACCACTGGCAGGGGCAAGGGGAGCCTCACTACAACCAGGCAAAAATATAACTCTAAGCTCCTCACCCAGCCTTTTTTGATGGGCCGAGGCCTTGTTTTTCCCGTGGTGTCTGGCCAAAACAGGGCAGTTATTGTCGGAAAGATTTTTGTCATAACAAGCTGTCCTTTCTTGGTCCTTTGGGGGAAACAGCAAGCTTTCTCAGGGGCTTACTGGTCTGGGCTTACTGGTCTGTGCCCACTGGCATTTTCTCTAACACCCAGTGTGAGGAAACACTGGGAACTCACCACCCTGTCATTCCTGAGTCCCAGGGCCCCCTGCCAGGCTGCCACCTTCCCTCCACCTCCCAGTCTTTGTGGATTGCCTCACAGACCGGAACCAGGGTTTCTGGCTGGACTCTGCAGGAGAGATGTGGAAGAAGGCACATACACCACTTGAACCAGATTCCCAACACGCTGCTTTTAAGGCACCCAAGAACTCTCATTAGGAAACAGAGAAGGCAGTCCACAATCCAGGTTTAGATGTTAAAAGAGCGATCAGGATGCATTTGTGCAAACAAACAAAAATAACAGCACGTGATACTCAGCATTGGCTGGGCACCATTCCTGTCAAACCGCAGTACTAACCTAATCCTCCCCAAGAGCCCTGGGGCAGGACTTTCTGTTGTCCTGTTTACCAAGGCAGAAAGAGGCTCATGCAGGGCCACCCTTGCTCCACAGCAGGACGGGGTCTGGACCTCTGCACCTGACTCTATAGCTAGAGCTCCTGACCTCCACCCTATATGATGCCTTTTGCCAGGAGCCTCACTCTCTAATGGGCAACGAGGAGGCCTTCACTCCTGCTCTGCTCTCCGTCTTCAAACTTACCAATCACTGCTTTAAAAAGTGCAGCCCTTTTTTTTTTTTTTTAATCTATATAAGTCTTTTTATTTGGAATTTCATGTATTTGGAGTACTGTAGATATTAAAAGTCATGGATAATTTAACCTTATGTGTGGTATATTTAAGGGGAGTAGTTAAATTATTGGTGTATATTATATAACCCCACTTCTTTATCCACCAATGATTTTTCAAAAACGTATTCATAATTCATAAATACCCTAAAAGTGAAAGTTCCAGAAGAATGGATTGTTTTCAGATAAAGTACAAATTATTTTTCCTTTGTATTTTCAAAAAGTGAGTATGAATCCATCTTTGCTAGATCCCAAATCATAAACTACATATTCCAAGCCTTAGTTTTCTGGTCAGGGACCATGCAGGCAATCTAGAATCAGGCATTTCACAACTTCTGTGCTTTCAGATCTGAACTTCTCCTACAGGGTTACATACCAAAGGAAGAGCTTTAGAGGAAAACAGATACTGTACAAATACAGACGAATGACAGCCGAGGGCTGTCCCCATGTTCATGCACTGCAGGATGGCCGCTCACTTTGACAGTGAGCCCAGGCGTGCTCCCAGCTGTGCAGCTTTCCCACCTTAAAGAACAACAACCACAAAAACTCAGCATAACCCTCTTTCTCCCAGTCCATCGTTAGCCTTCTGAATTATATTCTGGAGTCTTAGAATGTTAGAATTGGAAAGTGCCTTAAGTGATTACGTGGGCCAACAGAACTGTGTTCCCCCTTAGAGATGAGAGTCAGGAAAGAAATTGATCCTGACTAACAAGCTGAAGAAATTGACACACAGAACCTCTATGAGCCAACCAGCTACGGGGCTGGACAAACTGGTCAACACACAGAGGTGTCAACACAAGGAACTGGGCCCACTGTAACGACACGAACATGCAGTACATGTCCAGTCCATGAAAATTAGGTTGTCGCCTAAGGAGGTGGTCAGCTGTGTTGGCTCTGCCATAGTTTCTCAAGATGACTGGGCCCTGTTACCCCAAAGTTATGCATTTTGTAATTAGAAACTTGAAGAAACAAAGGTGTCACTTCTTTATGTTAAGGAAGATGTGGCAATTTCTTGCCAGAGAGAAAACCAGCGTAGGCTTTCTACTTTAGGGAATCTGATCACAAAGAAAATTCTTAAATCACATAATTCGATCTGGAAAGAACCTGGAAAAACTTAGTCTAATCTCCTTACTTTACACATGAGAAAATTAGCAAAGTTATTTTCCTCAAATGATACAGGCTCCTAGGTCCTCTGACACTGGTCTTCATTCCACTCACCAGTGTACTCCCACTTGAAGATGGCTGAGTACCAGGAGGTCCTAGGACTCTTTTATAGAAATAGCAAATTAAATAGATTCTCAGTATGGAATGTATACACAGAAACTAGTAATTAACTTCACAATTACAAATATTAATATTCAGCCTTGAGACACAGTCAGCAGTAGAATACCGTAATAGTTGATCCTTACATTCCCAAGGAGTGCGTCTCCTCCTCATCTATGCATTTAAAGAAACTCAGAAGTTCAAAGGATCTTGGATCTATCTTAATATCTAATGAGAACTTTAAAATATGCAATGAGCATAAAATTCCAGAAGGTAACTCATATTCCATAAATAAACATTAAGAAACTGGAGACGGACTTTTTACTTTTCCTGCTCTCCCTTTCTCCATCTGAATCACCCTCTGTACCAAGATCAATGTGTCAACCTCACATCACTGTCACCTAGGACCTCCGTGACACTGTTCACTTCATGGACAGTCAGAATTTCACACAACCTCTCCCTCTACTGGCTAACTGCCCCAGGTTATACTCCCTATTACTCCTACTTATTTATTCTTTCGATAAAAATCTTAAGAGTAATGAACACAGAATTACAAGGCTCCAACCCCAAACTGAAGTTCTACTTTTATACATCAGACCCCACATTTTGCACAATAATCACAGCAAACACCATTGAATACATATTCTACTCATGGCTGCCTACACCAAAGAACTAAGCTTTTCTAAGTATTCATTCATCTAATCCTCCCTCTGAGGTATGTGCAGTTATCATCCCCACAGAATTTGAGTTTCACTGGAACACAAGCTCCATGAGGGCCAGTGTTTGTGTCTATTTTGTTTACTGCTCTATCCTGAGCCTAGAACACCACCTGGCATGTAGTAAACACATTCTAATGACTGAATAAATGGGTGAATGACGTCGACAGAGGAAGAATTAAGGTTCAAAGGGGTTACAGAACATAACCAATGTCATACAGCTACCGCGTAACAGAGCTGGGACTCGAACTGCTGTTTTTTTAATGTCAAGGCCAGCAAATTTTTCTGTTAAAGGCCAGAAAATAAACAGTTCATACACTATCTACTATATGGTCTCTGTCACAACTACTCAACCATGCTATTGTGTATAGGAACAGCCACAGGGGAAACTAAAGGAAAGGACACGACTGTGTCCCAATAAAACTTTACAAAACTGGCCCACGGGCCACGTTCTGCCAGTCCCTGAATGAAATCCTCATACCAATCAGGCTGTTTTCACTACACTTCATGGTAACTGTGAAAGGGAGACTTGCAGATCCACTCTGCAAACATAATTTGCCTTCACATTTTAGGCTGTAAAGCAGAATCTCAATTCCCTTTTGCATCTTAAAGTCACAACCTTGACTTCAGCAGGCTGCAAGAGCTTAAGTGCACAGGCAGGTGTGGAGGGGTGTGTGCAAGTGCACAGACATGGTTAATCCAAAATCTGTTTTCACAAGAAAATCTGACCTTACTTTAAGCACCGTGATCTGGAAACAATGCAAAGACTCCATCTAAAAGACAGGCAAGGCAAAGGATTGGCCATTTCTGTTCTCATAAGGAAAACAGCCTAACCAAAAACTAAACACTAACCTGGTTAAACGTGAGGCTGAACATAGCTGAATGCATTAATCACCAGACAGGACAATAAAGGGAAATATGCAAGCGCTCTCCCAACTGTTTACCACTTGTATTTTTCTTGGAACAGAAATACATTTTATATATTATATGAACCTGTAAAAAACACATACCTGGTGAAATATTTGAGCACATACTCAGTATCAAGAGTATTAAAACATGAAATATTCCATCATCATAAAAGAATTTTGGGTTCACAAAGGTTTAAACATCCACCTGATTCCAGCTATGGTAACAACTATACAACAAAACTAAACAGTGCTTCGTGCTAAGTGGATAATCTTGATAATTACAGGCTATTCAGTAAGGAAGAGTAGGACAAACCTCTCTTCAGGGCTGATCTATCTCAGTATCATTTGGGAGTAATGTGGTCAAGTTTGAAGAGGAAAACTCAAATAAATTATCTTTCAAAATATAAAAGCAGCTTTCTTGTTTATTTAAAATTTCTGTTCATATAGGGTGCAGAAAAAGGGAGGGGGATTGGTAAGTTCTGACCTCATGGGCACAATGTAAGGATAATACAGCACACTTCCTGGGTGAAGGGCTCAACTATACCTTGAACTTTATAACAAATGCAAACAATGGAACCTAATCATTTGTACCTTCATATTGATCTGAAATAATTTTTTTTTTTTTTTGAGACAGAGCCTCAAGCTGTTGCCCTGGGTAGAGTACTGTGGCATCACAGCTCACAGCAACCTCAAATTCCTGGGCTCTAGTGATTCTCTTGCCTCCGCCTCCCAAGTAGCTGGGACTACAGGCACTCATCACAATGCCCAGCTATTTTTTGGTTGTAGCCATCATTGTTGTTTGGCGGGCCTGGGCTGGATTCAAACCCGCCAGCTCAGATTATGTGGCTGGCACCTTAGCTGCTTAAGCCACAGGCGCCAAGCCTGAAATAAATTTTTTAAAAATTAAAATAAAAGTTCTGCTCATTGGCTCGGGCCTGTGGCTCAACGGGCTAAGGCACCAACCATGTACACCTGAGCTGGCGGGTTCGAATCCAGCCCGGGCCCACCAATGATGGCTACAACCAAAAGTTCTGCTCATATATATTCAATTTCAAGATTATTAATTATTTAAATGACATAAATATTATTTGGCTCAGAAAGTTTAACTCTATACATTTATTAAGAAATTATGTACAATGGGAGGCGCCTGTGGCTCAGTGGGTAGGGAACCAGCCTCATATACGGAGGAGATGGTGGGTTCAAATCTGGCCCTAGTTAGCTAAAACAGCAGTGACAACTGCAACAAAAAATAGCCGGGCGTTGTGGCAGGCACCTGTAGTCCCAGCTACTCAGGAAGCTGAGGCAAGAGAATCGCCTAAGCCCAGGAGTTGGAGGTTCTGTGAGCTGTGACGCCATAGCACTTTACCAAGGGTGACAAAGTGAGACTCTGTCTCAAAGAAAAGAAAGAAATTACGTGTAGAAACAATGTATAAAAATAAAAAGCTGAGAAAGGTATAGTTCTTATCAAGAAACTTTTAAAAAGCCAGGTGCAGAGGCTCACACCTGTAACCCTCTGGGAGGCCAAGGCAGGTGGATTGCTTGAGCTCATGAGTTTAAGACCAGCCTGAGCAAGTTATGGCAGGTGCCTATATTCCCAGCTACTAGGGAGGCTGAGGCAAGAGAATCACTTGAGCCCATGAGTTTGAAGCTGATGTGAGCTGTATTGCCACAGCACTCTACTGAGGGTGACAAAGTGAAACTCTGTCTCAAAAAAAAAAAACAAAAACTTTTAAAAACTGTCTCAAAAGCATTGGCAAAACTCTAATTTAATTAGAATATAAATGCTTTAAAAAGCAGTAGTGACAGCAGTATTTTGGGGTGACTATCATATACTCAGCATCACCTCATTAATTTCCATGTGTTTAATGCTCACAGCAACCCTGCAAGGACACAGCACCTGTGTTACCTTCCCCTCTTTTCTCTGCTGAGAACACTAGGGCTCAATTCCTCTCACCCCAGTCACCCAGTTAGTGAGCATCTGTGCTACACGGGATTTAGACTCAGGTTTGCCTACCCAGTTAGTGAGCATCTGTGCTACACGGGATTTAGACTCAGGTTTGCCTGGCACTGGAGTTCAAGTTTTCCTTCCATATCATAGTTTAATTCCCTTCAAGCAGGGTTCTAACTTGAAGTAAACAAATAGGTCTCAGGGAGTTCACTGACCTCTACAAATTGTAATAAAAACTCTACACTGTTGGGAGTATGTGAACATTTCTGAGAGGGAAAATTTTAAGGGAGAAAAAATTAAAGGTCAGACAAAATATACGTATCACATATCATACCTGCAAAATATTAACAGGTTTGCTTCGATCTTCTTACAGTAATGTACATATGAAAGTACTATATGAATGGAACGTGCTATAAAAAGATTATCATTAACAAATCAACAGTTGATCTAAGATTAAGGTAAAACACAGTATACATTAAGTTTTAAACAGAAAAAATTGAAACAATCACTGCAACAAGTTTTTATTTCTGCAAAGTATGACCTTTGTTTACCTGCAGGCTTACAGAGTATATTGCCATCCTGACTTTCAGGACATGAAAACTAACGTTCAGGAAGATCTTGGGACATGCTAAAGATGACGGCGCACAGCCCCGGGCTCCCTGGATCAGGCTACCCTCAAGCAGACAGGTCAGAGCACATGCTGCTGAAGGGCCTGGGTATCAGGGCCCACAGTGCTCACCATCAGCTCCTGGGGCTGCAGGCTTCTGACCACCACACAGAAATAATGTATTAATCTTATCTCACAGGCCTGCCAGAAGGGCTAAATCATACAACACATTAAAGGCTCATCACCAGTGCTACTGTGCCAAACACATCAAAGATCTAAGGCACTAGAGAGGAGACAAGGCCTGGTGCAGTGGCTCACGCCTGTAATTCCAGTACTTTGGGAGGCTGAGGTAGAAGGAGTTCCAGATTACAGTGAGCTGTGATGTAGCCACCGTGCTACAGGATGGCTGACAGATCAAGGCCCTGATGCTGTGTTTCACTAAACCTCCCTCAGTTAACAATACAGCAAGTTATATTTTCATTATAAATAGACACACTAAAAAGAAAAACAGTGTTATTACATAGACTAAAATTGCCTTCGGTAGTCAACCTAATTCTAACCATCTTTTCCAACATTAACTATATTTTAATAAAATTGAAGCACTATAGAACAATTATTTCTGAATACGATTCAACAAGCAAAGAAGTAAATGTCTGAATAAAGACAGCTAAATGTGGACCAAATATAAACTTCCAGGAAGCACACGCCCCTTCTACAAAACCTCATAGTGTTTGTGTTTTCCAACTTGAGTTTTAATTTCTTAAAAAATCTCCATTGAGCCACCAAACAGAAGGAAGGCCTTGCCTAACAGGCCCTATGTTGAGGTCATGTCCCTAAGCTGAGGTGCAGAACATGAGCACAGGACAGGCCCCGGCTTAGGACCAGTGCCTCCTGCTGTGTCACAGTCCCACACTCCTTTTAGCGCACACACCTTTCCCCTGCACTCCACCCTCTCCTTTCCCATTAAGGGCTGAGGGCCAGCGTTTCTCACAGAAAGCCCCAAACCAGGTTTCCCACCTCTGGAAATGGCAGTAGGGTCTTGAGACCTGCAAGGTCAGAAAGTGCTGCTGGTGATGCAACTCCGAAGTTTTACCAACTACCAAAGGAGGAGCAGAAGGAAAGAGGGAAAAGCGGGAAGCACACTTTAATACAGTGTCTCCCCCTCCCCTTTCCTCCACTTTGTAAAAATCAAATGGTCATTTTTCCTTTTCCCCTTTTTTTAATGTATCATTTAACTTGTTTACCTGCTTTTTGCCTTTGAATTTACTCTCAGGTTATAAAGGAATTCATTCCAGTTTTCTCCCATTACTTACATGGTTCCAGGTGCTTTTGCATTTATACTTCTGCCATTTGGAATTTATATAAATCAGTGCCTGTTATAACACATGAATCTAATTTTATCAAAAGATAATGGATATCCAGTTCCTGATACCTGTTATTAAATAATCCTTCTTTTCCCCCAGTCATCTGAGATGCCACCTTTCTCAGACACTAAATTTCCAAATACACTTGAAACTATTTCTGGATTTTTCTATCATGTACCATTAGACTTCTGTCTCCTCATGTGAGGGTACCAGGCTGTCTTTACGGTGGAAGCTACAAAACATATTTTGGTATCTGGTAGACTGAGCTATCATTTTTCTTGTTGGAGAAATTTTGGCTATTATTGGGGCTATTATTATTATTTCTGGCTATTATTATTCATATATTCATCTACATAAACCTAGAATCAATTTATCTAGCTCCAAAAAACAAAACTAAACACAAATACCTGAGATGATCACTGAGATCATACTCCCTTTATAAATTGATGCTAATAAGGAACGCCATCTGTATGCAACTGAGTCTCTCTGTCCAAGCTCACCAGTGAACAGGGACAATTTTCACGTAGCCTGGATTCCCCCACCCTCTTCAGTTGTCTTTATGAGAACAGCAAGAGTAAGATCTGTGATTCGTTAGGAAATAATTTATGCTTGGGGAGTGATTTATGACACGGAGGAGCTTTTAAAACATTTACATTGAAGCCTGAGCAGCCAATAAGGAAGAAGCCAGGTAATGCAAAGGTGCGTGCAGAGGTGCAAAGCAAATCCACCACATTCAAACAATCCATCCCAGAATGATCCTCTAGAGAAACTTCTTGAAACGAGGAATTAGTTCAGAGGCGTTAAAATGCTCCCCAAATCTTGGAAGATAAACTTGTGTACTGGTGAATTATTCCTCTCTCCCTAACTCCTGGCAGAGTCTGGATTTACTACAGAGCCTGCCAAGTCTGCACAGCACTCGGCTCCCTCCTGTCGGCTTTCAGACTCGTCTTCCTCCTGGCTGCGTTTCTGCATCTTCCTGTGACGGTCCCCGACAGCCTCCTGCTCTTTATCATCCCTGTACTAAGGCAAATACCTCCTCCTGCCACTGCTCTGGGAAGAAGTGAGTTCCAGGACTGGCTGACTATGGGAGGATGATCTCTACTGAGCTGGAGGTGCTTCTTTGGGGGGGTTCACACTGCTTCCTGACCAGCAGGTTCTTTAAACACACTCATCAGGACTGCTGAAGGGGTTTCTATCATATACAAAATAAAAAGTTTATCATATGATCCTTTAACTTGTAGAAAATAAGATTACTGGTAACAATGTCTGCTGGGAATTAAATGACTGACAGATGAACAACAAACAGTGATAATGTCGGGCAGCTCAGACAGACGAGCATCCGCGCGGTCACCTGGACGCCCACAGGCGGCGCTGACGACCATCCAGCTGCTGGAGGCTAAGAACTCAGCAGAAAGCATGCATGGCTGAGGTGCCTGTGAACTTCTAGTGATTATACAGCTTACTGTATGTGTGTGTGGCTAAGGAATCCTGCTGTTTGTTCTACTCAGAAAGTCTTGCTTTACACAGTTTTGAAAAATAATTTGGTTGCTTAAAGCTTGTTTAGCTCCTCTTCAACAAAGCCATGTATGCGCTTGATATCAAGTTACTCTGTGAGGCTGAGGCAGGTGGAATGCCTAAGCTGACAGGTTCTAGACCAGCCTGAGCCAGGGCAGAGACCTCATCTCTAAAAATACCTGGGCTTTGTGGTGAGCACCTGTAATCCCAGCTACTTGGCAGCTGAGGCAAAAGATTGCTTGAGCCCAAGAGTTAGAGGTTGCTGTGAGGTGTGATGCCACGGCACTCTACTGGGAGCAACACAGTGAGACTGTCTCAAAAAAAAAAAAAAAATACATGCATAAAAACAAACAAACAAACAAACAAATAAATAAAAGAAAACTCTGAGCTTAAATCTACCCACAAAGGATGATGAGAGGGGAAGGTCATAAAACTGCCACTGGGAAAGACAAAAAACAAAGGATTGAAGAGAACAAGGTGGATGCTAAAGTCTGAAGAGACGAGGCCAAACAAAGCTGGATGTGCCAGATGCAAAGTCTTTTAAGAGTGGAGACTAATCACTGCAGGGCACATGGTAAGGAGAGGAAGCTGTCAGCACTGCAGGAAAGAAGGCTTGCTAAGGGAGACTCCTCCACCAAATCCCACCTTGGGCCCTGGACCTGCACCCAGAGGGCAGACAGACCTCTGGGAGCAGGAACAAGGGTGCTGGCCGGTGAGCAGTGGGGGTGGGGAGGTTAGCGCTGTAGAGAAGGAACCCCTCTGACGCCAGCAGAGAACTTGGATTTAGAAAGCAAGCAAGCCCTGAAATCAGGGTCAGGTGGCTGCAGCTGTGAGGCAGATGCGCTACAGAAAGTGAAGGGTGGGAAGCGGTTATGGATGTTGAGGACCAAAGCAGACAGGTGCTGGAAAGGCCGAAGAGAGACTGGCTGGCAAAATTTTGTGCAGTGGAACCTGTGAGTCAGGCATTACACTTGTCTCCAGGACACATAGCAGCCTCGGACAAGAAGCAAGGGAGCCTGGAGAGCCCCAGGATGTGAGGCTAAAGAACTCCCTGCAGCCTTCCAACACACCTGCTGCTTACAGCAGCTGCTATTCCCAGGACTGGAACAGAGAAGAGGCCAGTGGTCCTTGTCTACCCTCCTGTACTTACTTTCTAGGCATGGGAGGAACAGACAAAAATCAAATACACACATACACAGTCTGACAGGAGGCAGCACAGCTGGAGGACAGACAGAGGAGGCAGGACCTGGGCCTAGGGAAACGGAGGGCAGAGTGAGCAGGGGAGAGGCAGGGGAATGGGGGATATGATCTTAAGGAGCAGGGGCAGGAAAGGCCTCTGAAGAGAGGGGAAAGCTCCTGGAGGAAGTAAGGGCCTGAGCCACGGACCCAGAGAATGGTGGAGAGAAGAGCAAGCACAGAAGCAGCTGTGGCAGGAGCGAGTAAGGCATGGACAGCAGGACGGTGGTGCAGTGAGGGCCGAGCTCCTAGCGTCTCCAAGGCCTCCCATAACCTTGACCAAACCTTAATTCCCACCAGCCTTATCCCCTAGGAGCCCTCCAAAATAATCTCCTCCACCCAGTTCCCACTTCTCTCCTCCTAAAATGCCAGGCCCACCCTCACCACCCACTCCCTAGTGGAAATCGTCACAGACGCAGGCTCAGAAAACACACAGCACAAACCTAGATGGAGGAAATTAATTTGCTTGTTACCTGTAACTTCAAGCTTCACTTTTCCTGTAATTGTTAGGAGTAAAATATTATCTTTTATGATTAATTTTTATTGCTCAGCTCAAACCATAAAATGAAATAAAAACATGTCTAAATAGGACATTTTTTTTAAATCAGGAAAACCTGGGAGTGAGAGGACTCTTAGAGGCTTATCTGGACCATTCACCTGCTGCAGGCAGGACCATACCTTCTTCATCCCAGACAGATGTGGTTTTTTAATAAACCAGATTATACTTTAATCCATTTAAGTACAGTTTCAACCTGACTGCACTTAAATCAGCCTCTTCTATTTTAGCCAACTTTTTAAAGATATCTCTAGCACATAGCCTAATTTTTTTCAGCTGTAATTAAAGGCCATTTAGACAAGCAACCACCTTTTGCTACTCTATACAGTTTGGCACAAAACAGATTTTTATGTAACTATCAATGACTAGGCAGAAACATAGAAGAGGTGTATGATGGAAAAATAAAGAGCAGGCTTGGCGCCTGTGGCTCAAAGGGCTAAGGCACCAGCCACGTACACCTGAGCTGGCGGGTTTGAATCCAGCCTGGGCCCACCAAACAATAATGATGGCTGCAACCAAAAAATGGCCGGGCGTTGTAGCAGGCGCCTATAGTCCCAGCTACTTGGGAGGCAGAGGCAGGAGACTCGCTTGAGCCCAGGAATTGGAGGTTGCTGTGAGCTGTGATGCCACGGAACTCTATCCAGGGTGACAGCTTGAGGCTCTGTCTCAAAAAAAAAAAAAAAAGAAAAAGAAAAGAAAAAAGAGAAAAATAAAGAGCAAAAACGTGTATAAAATGTTACAATAGTCAATGGATTCAAAATGCTCAAAAAAACGAAAAATATATAATTATTTTCTAGCACAAACTGAATTATATGCTACATCACATTTAATTTTTATCTTTCTCAAGAAATTTTTACCTATTAGGCTCACTGCCTGTAGCACAGTGTGGTTACAGCGCCAGCCACATACACCGAACATGGCGGGTTCAAGCCGGGCCCTGGCCAGCTAAACAACAATGACAACTGCAACAAGAAAATAGCCGGGCATTTTGGCGGGCACCTGTAGTCTCAGCTACTCGGGAGGCTGAAGCAAGAGAATCACTTAAGCCCAAGAGTTTGAGGTTGCTGTGAGGTGTGACGCCACAGGACTCTACTGAGGGTGACATAATGAAACTGTCTCCAAAAAAAAAAAAAAAGAAAAGAAAGGAAAAAGAAAATTTTACCTATTATACTGTATTATAATTTAATCAGTTATCATTAAGAGCTTAGAAAAGTTTGTAAAAACAATAAATATATTTCAGATTATTCATTTGTTCATCCCTAAAACTGAAGCGGGCTTCCCCTGTGGGTCAGGCTCTGTGCTAGGCCTCAGGAGAGAAGGAGAGACAGGCAGATGTGCAGCTAAGGCTAGACTGCAGCATTTTAGAAGGTGAGGTAAGCTCTGCTCAAAACTGCCAATACAAAGCATTCAAATAGAAGGTAGTACTTGATAAGGTTAAGGCAACAAGAAAAAGCCAACTTCTTACCCACGGTAATGAAATACAATAGGCCCTCCAGAAGAAAAACTTCCTCTTGCACCATTCTTTTCCACATCATCTGCTCCTTATTCCTCCGCCCCCACACCGCTGACCAGGCCCCCATCTCCTCCCAGTCCAGACACCTCCAGTGACTTCCACCAGCCCCTCTCCCCTGGGTGGCTCCTCTCCTATCCACTCCGCACCAGGCACCCTTCTCAGTTAGGAGAGGCTAGTTTCTGCTACCATAACAAACAATCTGTGAAACTCTTAAGTGGCTTAAATAACAGTTTATTTCTTGCTCACACCATTTAACAATTACATAGTATTGGGCATGTTACTTAATCTCTCCAGCCCTCAAGTCTCCTCATCTGCAAATGGGAAAAATAACATTAACATTAAACGAGGTAAGAGACAAGTCCTCAGAACCATGCCCCACACTAAGCACTCATCACTGCTGCTCTTGTCCTCACTCCTAACACCCCGAAGAGCAGGAGCCTCAGTGCCCTCTTCCCTTCCCAGCTCTGACTATACCGGATCATCTAACCGTCTGTTTCCTACAGCAGACCATGAGCTACCGAGAACGGGCTGCGTCCGACTTTATTTTGAGCCGCAGAGCTTCACAGAGAGTCTAGCTCACAGCAGGCCCTCGGCAAACGCTAAGCTACAGGAACAATGCTGAGCACTAACCCCACATGTACTAGGCAGGCAGGGAGGCCGGGATTGAGGAGGACCTGCTCACAGAAGCACCCGCCTGCAAGGACACAGTGAAGGTCAGGAACGTGACCCACAGATGGGAAGACACAAGTCACCGGACATGAGCGAGGCTCACCTGATAGGACACGGGCTACTGCGCCCAGGGGAGCCTGAGCAAAGGAGTAAGGACAGTCCACATCGTGGGATTAACATCGAATCCATCTCCACACGAGAGAGAATGCAATGCGAGGCTCCCCCGTCCCTCGGTCCTCCCTTGGGGCCATTATTTCACTGCCCCTTACTCCCTGGCACACAAAAGCAGCCTCAGCATAGTGAAACTTCCTGAAGCGGGAGGGGATTCTCCATGTCGTGACTGGGGTGACAGTTACACAGGGGCAGGCATCTGTCAAACCTTATGGAGCCATTCATTTAAAATCTCTTGTGTGTTACTGTATATAAATCACATGCCAACTGTCACATGAGTCCCCTTTGTGTCTTTAGCTCAAAAGGGCAGCCGAGGTGGGACATCCCCCCAAAGTAGAGCCTTGTGAAGCACAGGGGGTGAGGGAGGAACATATGATCAGTCAAGAAGACGTGGCCTCTGCTGAAATTGTTAAAATATTTCTCATCCCTGCATGGTCGGCTCCCTTGGAAGCCGTGCTCATGACTTACAGCCACAAGCAGAGCAGGGAATCCTCGGCCCCAATCGTCTCTAGCTCCTTAGCATCTTCCTCCAGGCTCTGAGTTCCTTAGAGGTCAGGACCTTTTCTTCCCTTTCCTTCTCCCCAGCACCTTGCACAATGCCTGGCACACAGTGTGCTCTTCATAAATATTTGTTGTTCTGGCAAGATGATTTTAAAGTTATCTTCAAAGATATGAGATATACAGCCCTTAAATAAGAATGGTACTCCTAAGTAAGAATAATGTCTAAATTACATTAAATCTTGGTAACTCTAAAGATTTAAATCTCTTCTTTTTTGGATATGTATGAATCCTGTCATGATTTATAAGTCTATAAAAGCCATATATTTACTGGGCAGAATAAACAGTAAGCCTGGAATGCATAACACAGCACTAGAATTCTTGCTGTGAAGATTACTGATGCCTCAGGCCTTTAAAAAACGAGATGTCACACGAAACTGTACATCGGCAGCTTGCCCTGAAGATAAAAACATTACACACTCCTCTATCAATCCGACTTTAAATTACAGCTCCTGGCACCCTGTTGTGCCCGTGCACACGCGCCTGCATGCAGGAGCACATGGGCTGGTGTGTTTAAATGAACACCTGGCAACCTAAAAACAACATCTTAAAGATAATTGTCAGAGCATGAAACATTGCACTAACCAGGAACTTCCAAGGTTGTGGATTAGCACAACAACACATTAAAAGTAACCTTGGAAGCTCCAGTTTTTGCAAATTGGAAATTGCACAATTAACTGCATTAATTGGAATCTAATGTTTTGAACCAAAAACGATGTATTTTGTTCTAAGAACAACACTGAAGTGGGTAGTTCTCAAGCCATGAATATGTAATTGCCTAGAGGTAAAACTGGTTTTGCTGAGTCTTTCTACAATCCTGAATAGTGGGGAAGCCTGCAGCAACACAGACAGGGCTCAGTGGATGTGCAAGGCCTGCTGCAGACTGTGCTTTCCGCAGGAGCTCAGGAAACCCTCAGCAGTGCCCCTGCCAGGCGGACTATGGACCCACTTCTCAAGTGAGCAGGCAGACAACTCTGAGCCCACGTCAGACGGGAGCAACAGCACTTCAGGACAACGAGGCTGACACGAGGCAGACAGTGGGGGCAAAACTAGGGGTCCCCACACTGTAGGGCTTCCTGACACCACTGCTCAGAGGCATTTCTGTTTCTGCCGTATGTATTTGAAAACACCAACCTTAGTTTGAATTTGTGTGCCTCATCACAGAAGGCTAAACTGTTTTCTTCTCTTTTACAAATTTCAAAAAAATTAACAATGCACTTTGTAGAAGTCAAATAAATGCCAATTTAACAGATGTAGGCTAAACGAGGATGACTGCTTAGAGAAAGTGTGACAGTGTGTCTTTTTAATAAGTCCAAGTTGAATCACAGAGAATAAAACATCAATTTATTTAAGAATCCTACCATAATTTTGATTTAATAACTGAAATTTCAAAACAAATTGACTTAAAATCAGTGTATGAAAACCCCTTGAATTCTATGTATATATGTTTATCCTATTTATATTTAACAACACTATACTAATGTTCTTTCTTCTCAACTGGCTAGCGGGCAGCACCCGTAGCTCAGTGGGTAGAGTGCTGGCCATATAGCAGGTTTGAACCCAGCCTGGGCCAGCTAAAACAACAAGGACAACTGCAACAACAACAAAAAAAAAGCCGGGCGCTGTGACAGGCGCCTGTAGTCCCAGCTACTTGGGAGGCTGAGGCAAAGAGAATCACTTAAGCCCGTAAGTTTGAGGTTGCTGTGAGCTATGACACCACAGCACTCTACCAAGGGCACCATAGTTAGACTGTCTCAAAAAATAAATAGGCTAGAAATGATTTTTCAAGATTAAAAACATCTTAAAGAGAACACAGAAAGGGCCAATTTCTTTCTCCCTCCAAAGTACGGAATGAAACATGCAGGCTCCCTTTGGAACATACTTCCAGGCCTCATCCCGGCCAGCACAATTCTGAAAGCTCACTGCACCTCACTGTACTGGACCTCTGAGACATTTCTATTTTGTTCTGTGTGGGGAGGGTGGAGGGTGCAGGTGAAATTCCAGCAGACCTCTTCCCTCCCAGCTTCCTGCAACCAGCCGGTGGGGTTTTTCCTATTAACACCCCCTTCTCCAGCCCCTGTTTAGATTCTCTGCCTCTCCCCTCTCCCCACCCCAGGCTGGCTGCCAGGGCAGCTGCAGGTGCAGACCAAAATCATTCCTGGCCACAAGGAGGAGGAGGAGGGCCTGAGAAAGCCTGGGACACTTTTCAGTTCTACTCCTCTTTCTCAACCTTCACATGGCCACAGGCTGGGACCGAAAAGATGAAAACCAATTCCCCTCCCACCTCCAATGCCGCCATGGCAGTGACTTAACTGAAAAGCGTTCTCTTGGATTTCTCCAGTAGATAAATATAACATTGTCACTAACACATAGCAAGTAAATAGTGATGAATCATTCCCAGAAATTAGTCTCACATTAAACCAATTACTCAAATCTCTGAGAGTAACATGAGCTAAGTGCAGCTTACTGAAGGATTTGTAACGTAAGATGCACAATAATACAGAAAGTTCGACCTGAAAAGGACAATCTCCTCACACTCCCCCCACCCCCAACACATGCACACGCGCGCGCACCCATGTAAACAAGGAGTGGTCACTCAGCAGAAGAGCCTGAAATGCCTCCTGAGGACCTCCTCAGAAAATTTTAGTCAAATAAAAACTGGAAATATCCTAAAGAAGTTGAACATAGTTATCGCTACTTTCTTTTCATGCAATAGTTCTTACATGATTACAGAACACCTATATAACTCTGCTTTTATAAACATACATGTTAGTTCACAGAACTTTTTTTAAGAAAGTTATCTTTTTAGAAATGTCAAGTCTTTCAAGGCTGCACACCAAATACTGATTTCTTACAATAGTCTAGATAAAAAAGAATCCTATTTTAAACTTAATTTATAAAAATCTCCTTTACTCCTACCTCTGAAAGATTATTAATAGATGCTCTGTATGTATTTGCAAAATACAACTCAAATCTGAGGTCATAACATCTGAGATCTGAAAAAAACTATAACTTTAGCTAACGATGCCCCTCAGTGGGCAACTCTCAGACTCTCGGAGACTCAGCCAGCACCAGGTCTGCGCCGCATGGAAGGAGAGGCACCTGAGCAGCTGTACAGAGAGAGGTTCAGAGCCTGGGGCCAGTGCCTGGGTTCTTATGAGGCTCCATCACTGAACGGCTGTGTGCGATTTGGGCCAAGTTATTTAATCCCAATGTGCTTCAGTTCACAAATTTGTAAAGATGAGGATGATACTACCCACTCTAGACAAACATGGTTAAGCCTACTGAGGTATGTCAGGGGTCAGAAGAGTGCCTGGCACATAGTAGGTGTTTGACTACTACTATGATTGTTATTATTCATGTTGGAATTAATTTACTTTTGCAGAGTCTTGAATAAGGTTCAAAATGTTATTTTTCCAATATAAATAAGTGACCAAGTTAATAATACTGCTCCCCAAAAGACACCTAGGTAATTCCAAATGTAACAAATTAGTATAATTAGTAGCATGAAGAGCCTAAGAAAGGTATTGATTATAGAGATGAATCCCAGAGTTCGGGCTCCCTGGAGGGGGAGGATCAGAACCTATGAGGCAGCAAGGAGGTGGAAGCACCCTTCATTCCACCCTGGTCTCCTCTAACCTCCAGACCAGAGCATGCACTCAGGAAAAGACCAGAAATACACTCATACAAAGTGAAGGAATGGCAAGGATTTAAAACTTTCTCTCCAAGATGTGTCTGCTTTTCAACACAGGGCTGAACTGAAGAAGTGAAAGGCTAACGGTGATATTCCCAGCATGATGAAAACATAAGATGAGGGTCTCAGACAAATGAGGCCATACCTTTGCCCACTAGAGTGGCTGTGTAGACACACGAAGTTTTTTTCAGAGCTGGGAATCCAGGTGCTAGTTCTTGCTAGTGCCCTGGCACCAGCATGCCGGCTGGGGAGTCCCGTGTGTCAAGTGGCCAGCCTGGCAGTTCACTGGAGGAGAAGGAACTGGCAAGAACCACAGGCTTCTCACACTCCTGGCACCCCTTCACAGGTGCTGCTTGATCACAAGCCTGTCACAGAGGACTGGGCCCTGCTCTCAGGACAGGGTGACCACCATGACCGATGCCGAACAGAGAAGCCAAGTGAGCCTGAGGGACGTGGGCTGTGCCATGGGGACCAAACACATCTACACAACACCCTCAGGACACACAGGGGACCAAGAGGCTATGAGCTATCTCCTCAGTGCTGACTTAATCCTCACAACAAAGTACAAGGCATTGAGGAAAGTAAAGTTATCTCCGTTTTGTGAGACCAGGAGTTAGGCAATGTATTTAAACTGGAATGTAAACTGGCTTTTTCCCCTAAAGCAAAATTTCTCCATGCCACGCTTAAGGTAAGAGTGCAAAGATGCGGCAGCCAGGACTTCGCCAACCTGGAGCCCACCCCTCAGGCTATCTATCTCTCAGCGGCTTACGGACGGGATTCATACTTGTGCTTAACCCTGTGGGGCTCAGGGACCTGGGTTTCATCCTGTCACTGGGTAGCACTGGCATCATTCTGAGTGGCCCAAAATAAAAAGCCAGAGAGGCAGACAAGTGCAGAAGTATCCAAGATCTGAGCAGGACCAGGTCTCTGGAAGCTGCGGCATGAGCAGCTCTAAGGGAACGCATAGGAGGCAGGTGGTCTACAGCTAGAGCGGCGCCCAGGAAGGAGAACCTCCAGTCTAGAACGGGTGCCCATCACAGACTGCCCCTTTGTTAAAAACTCCATCCACTGGTTTTTATTAAACGTACCAGGCTTTGGTTTGCTCTGACATCTGAGTGGGGGACCAGAAAAGATCACTACCACAACTGTCCTAATTTACACTGTCAGTGTGGTACTAGTGAACAAGTTGTATTAGTATAAAAACTGGTTAAGAGGAAGGCAGACCCTCCGGGACCCCAAGAGATGGAAGCAAGAGCAAACCACTCTGTGAGGACAAGTTCACAGCTGGAGACCATCAGGCTTCCAGAAGAAAGCATTACCTTCCAGGAGAAGATGAGCGTAACCTAAAAAACACAAATTGCTGGCGTGGTGCCTATAGGTCAGTGGTTAGAGGGCCGGCCACATGGGCCACTGGGGCTGGTGGGTTTGAACTGGCCTGGACCTCCTAAACAACAATAACAAAAATAGCTGGGCGTTGTGTTGGGCGCCTGTAGTCCCAGCTACTTGGGAGGTTGAGGCAAGAGGATCGCTTAAGCCCAAGAGCTGGAGGTTGCTGTGATACCACGGCACTCCACTGAGGGAGATACAGTGAGACTCTATCTCAAAAAAACAAAAACAAACAAACAAAAAAAACACACACAAATTGCTGGGAGAAGGAACCAGAGAGAGGAAAAAAGAGAACAAATGAGAAAAACTAAACCCAAAGGACTAGAAATAAAAACAATCTCCAAGAGAAAATAAGTGTCTTAAATGCCTAAAGACAAATATACCCAGGCAGCACAATAAAAGAACAAATAGAAAAACCCAAAATAATTAGGTTGAAAAATAACCCAAAATAATTTTCAGAAACGAGAGTGTTTGTAAGGAAGGCACAGGCTGAACGTGGGACTGGGACTTGGCTCCGGCCGCTGCGTGTGGAGCCTGGGGGCCCAGCCAGCCCACCCTCAGGTCCCAGTGCCCTGCAGGCTGTGCCACACACCTGCTCACAGGTGTGCCTAGGCCTGCAAGGCCCGCCCTCTCCTGTACCTGCCCAACTCTGGCCCACTCATCCTCCAAGGGCTAGTGCAGGGGTTCTTCCCAAGGCTCCCGGGAGAGCTGTGTGTACCCGGCTCCCAGGGCTTCCACACCACCTACTCTGCACATGGAAAGGATGCATTTTTGCATCTGTCTCCTCCCTACACTGCAAATTCCTCGAGAGAGCACTGGGCCAAATTCATTTCTGCGTTCCCCATGTCTAGAATACTCGCTAGTAACAGCATATGGCAAATTATATACTTGTTGAACTGAATTGAAAGTTCTAACTGCTATGCCAAAACAGCATGGCTGTTACTATTTGGAGTAAAAAATACTGTGACTTTAACTGTAACATAGCAGTAGGTTTAAATGTGAACTAAAACCTACAGCTTGAGACTAAATATCATTTTTGTTCCATTAGAATATGAGAAGTATGAAATTAAAATTCTACCAGATAAGATAATTCTAAGATAAGCAATTGGCTTTTAAAAGGTGGGGCTGGGAGGAGGGGTGATAATGACTTCAAGTGCTGATGAAAAACCTCTTTTATAGGAACATAACTTTGATCCTCTTCATTTTTAATTGCTGCCAGGAAGGGGAGAAAAAACTAAATATGCTAAAGATCAAAACTGTTTTAGATGTGGGACAGACAGTTCCATATCTCCAACGTTTGAAATAAGAGCACTTTTCTAATTTAACCAAAGAAATGAAGCCTGGGGAGACATAAAGAAATTTCACAATGTCAAAAGCACTCATTTTCATTAGATTGAGA
Organism: Arctocebus calabarensis; assembly: GCA_963573935.1. Taxonomy (NCBI): domain Eukaryota; kingdom Metazoa; phylum Chordata; class Mammalia; order Primates; family Lorisidae; genus Arctocebus; species Arctocebus calabarensis. Next base: position 21,945 of record CAUYON010113896.1, read on the forward strand.
CATGTAACAGGAATCTTAAACACTCATGCACTCAGTCAAAGCTAATGTACCCAAACCAGAATACCTAACAATGGAAAGTAAATTCAAATTCCTCTTCCTTTGAAGGGGGAAAAAAAAAGAATGTTCAACACAGTGGCAGAAAAATCTTTATACATATTTTCTTTTGTCTGTCTTTCACCCGCCTAGCAATCCTCATCCCAGCTATTCATTATTTCAGTTAGCAAAATTCTCCAGATTACATGCTAATGTTTTGCTTTTTATTGCCATTGCCCAAGAGAGAGCCTATGAAAGTCCACAAGAAAGAAATGCCCTAGTCACCAATGAACTGGGAGCACCCTCTTCTTATCACAGAGAACAACAGGAACCTTAGGCATGGAGCTTCCCCCTTTCTACAGCATCTCACTGTTACTATTAAAGGGATTCAGGTTCACTGTAAAGACCACAAAAGAACATAGAAAAAAAGAAACCACTCCTTAATTCTCTCAGCCTGAGAAAATTACTGTAACTATTGTAGCATATTTCTCTCATCATTTGTCATGGATATACATATTTGTGTACCATAAATATACATAGAACACAGATATAAAAATACATAAAAGTGGGGGCTAATCCGGCTCAGCGCCTGTGGCTCAACGGGCTAAGGTGCCAGCCACGTACACCTGAGCTTGCGGGTTCGAATCCAGCCCGGACCCACCAAACAACGACAGCTGCAACCAAAAAATGGCCAGGCGTTGTGGCGGGTGCCTGTAATCCCAGCTACTTGGGAGGTGGAGGCAGGAGACTCGCTTGAGCCCAGGAATTGGAGGTTGCTGTGAGCTGTGATGCCACAGCACTCTATCCAGGGTGACAGCTTGACGCTGTCAAAAAAAAAAAAAAAAAAACAAAGTGGGAGCTAATCTGATACAGGGCTGCCTCCTGCTTTCAGTCCCCACCTACCACAACATCGGGAGCATTGTAACAACACAGTATTTGCAGGAAACACAATTTTTATCAGCTGCATACCATATTACCATAATATATTAAAGCATTTCCCAGTGACAGAAAAGCAGATAATTCCTAATATCTATAATGCTAAAAAAAGCATAACTATGTCTGTTCCTAAGTGTTTATTCTGTGTCTTATATTCGCTATCTTAAATTATTTCTCACGCCAACTCCGTGCCTTAAATACTAACATTATTCCGACATCTGGCTGAGTAAGGTTACCCTGCTATTGTTTAGAAGAAACCAGTTTCAACCTAGGTAGGCTGGCTCAAGAGCAGCATCCCTCATTTATTTGCAGTCAAATCTGTGACAACCTTCGTTGTTTCTTGTCCATTAAAACACCCTGGCTTACTCTGAAAAATCAATTAAAATAAAATTCTAATTTTCCATGGTTCTGTTTTAAATATTTAATTCTTTCATCAATCCCCAATTGATTTTTTGTTACAGGTAAGCTTAGCTTATCCCCACCAGCTAACCAGTGATTCACGGTTCACGTCTGAAGGAGCCCTCATCGGGCCCTCCTTATCACACGGTCACTTTCTACAGCTTCTTCGGGGTCTGTTTCTGTTTCCAAAGCACACATTCTCTTCCACTAACCTATATACTTCTGCACATGGTTTTGTTTTAGCTTTAAAGTATAGTTAAGTATTGTTAAGAAAGTGCTTTTTCATTTTGTTGTCAAAATTCTAGGAGTTTTTTCTCCTTCAGTAGGACGTCAACTGGCCTAAGTAATAAAAATGAGTTTTAAAACAACTAGTATCTTTAAAATATTCCACACTTCCCTCTAGTAATAAGGCACATCTCTCCGTTTATGTAGCTGGCTTCTGTCTCAGACATTTCTTATTACCGACACTGTGAAATAATGGTTTTCCTACTACACACAAATCCATTTAAAATCACCGTTGTCTAGAAATTGATCATATGGCAAGGTGAAGAAAATGGGTAGCATTAAAAGTGGATTCTTGGGCAATGGCTTCCTTCATCTACAGTATGAGGCAAACTGTGCTTCTCAGAAAAGCCCGTGTCCCTGCAATACAGTCCCCCACCCCAATCGCAAAGAAACCTCATTCTCTAACACACTTCAGTCCACGACAGGGAAAAGTTCAGAATTGAGAAACACTGCCCTTGTCAAGAGCTGCTGTCAAAGTCACGTGTGCTGCTGTACAATAAAGTGCCCATCCTAAGTAGTCACCCTAATTTGGTGACAGGTTTCAGAGGGTAAGTCTCAAATGTTTCTTGCTTTGGAAGCAGTACAGTAGAAAAAGCTGGGGTGCTAAAGGCAAAATTCTACCTGCTATCGCCCCAAGCAAGTAATTCAACCTCTCCACGCTTGATTCATCAGTGAAATGGGGATAATCACCCGCTATTTCATAATATCATTACCCTGTGCACCCAGATGTCAGGGCAGGTGTGAAGCCAGACGTGTGTGTCTGCCTTCCAGGTTCTTACAGCCTACAGAGCAGAGTGGTGCTGGGAACTGCACAGGGAGCACAGCTGCGGGCCTGGAGCCTAGTTAGTCTACAACAGTAATCGTAACAGACAAGAGCTCAGCGCTATGTTGTTCTCATGTAATTAGTGTAATTCTGCCTTTTAAATAATGATATGCCTTTCCTGCAAAAGAATAAGCTTACTACTCCATAACAAGGCAAAGTAAAAAAATTTTTTGAGTCAAATGGGAGAATACTCTTTATGTCTTTAAAAAAAAATTTACAGTTGCAACAAACTAAACCACGATAGGTGTCCTCTAGATAGGAATTTTAATTTCATTTACTGTAACAGGAACTGTAAATTCAGGAAACTAATGGTGACAGCTTGATTTATGAATTTTGACATATTTCTTGAACTGGGATTACATTACAAAGAAGTGGAATTCTAAGCAAGCCAGATCTTGCCTATACACTCAATCTTCAAATCAATAAGCTGAAATTCTGAGCAACTTGCTTCTGACAGAGGAAAAACACACAGTTCAACTGGGATAAGACATTCACCTATAATCTCAAAGTTCCTCAACGTACTCTCAGCATTGAGCCAGAACAAATTCTGGGCTACACATGGATGACACTTCAGCTATTTACTAGATAATAACAAAAGGGAAACTCAACTCAGAAACCATCTGTGGAAACGACAAGAAAAAAAAAAAAAACTATTCTTGTACTAAAGAAAGTTCTTACATTTGCCTTCTTTTTACTTCTTCCAAGAAGTTTCATCTATTAGAAAAGCAATGCAGGGCGGCGCCTGTGGCTCATCAAGTGGGGCGCCGGACCCATATGCCGAAGGTGGCGGGTTCAGGCCCCGCCTCGGCAGGTAGCCGGGCGTTGTGGCAGGTGCCTGTAGTCCCAGCTACTCCGGAGACTGACCCAAGAGAATCGCCTAAGCCCAGGAGTTGGAGGTTGCTGTGAGCTAAGAGACAGAAAAGGAAGGAAAGAAAGGAAGATATAGGAAGAAAGAAAATGTATGTGCACAATACAATTATCTCAGTATGCAAATGACATGATCACCTACATCCACAAAAAATAAAAATAAAGATTTAAAAAAAAAAAAAAAGAAAAGCAATGTACCCAGAATACAGAATATAAAGATTAAACTTGGTGAATACTTATGAAATGCTGTCTACAAACTACTATTTAAATATTAATACGTACAAAGGGGCACCAGGAATGAAGCAGCCCTGTTCATTACGAGAGGCTGGGGGAGTGGAGGAGGGACAGTGTGCAGTAGGTGTTTCTCCAGGGATCTGTGTTGAGGGTTTGTAGAGAAAACATTTTGTACACTCTAAAGCCCAGGTTAAGCTTTCTCGGGAAAGGGATGATGTTTGGAAAGCCCACATGATTCTAATACAGGGTGAGTGTGGAAGGTGGCCCGAGTGAGAACACAGCACCAAGGGCCATGCAAGCCCCACTTATTTTACACCCCTCCAAGGAAAACACTAACACATGTGAGTCAAGCTTTCCATAATTACTCCACAGAGTGGTCACTCAATTATCCCCATGATGGATGAGCCAGTCAGTGCCATGTACGAAACAGGTGCTAACACTAACAGCACCAGCATAAAATAACTGGGAAATAGCCATAGAGTTTTCTTTTTCAGTTTGATGATTTAATAGGCAAATATGCTACTTAAAAACACATCAGGTAGAAGGAAACAATAAAGGATGAGCTATCAGTTTACAGGCTCTTGACTCTTCATGCCTGGATGTGAAAAGCTGAAAGGCAGCCCTGCCCCTCAAAAAAACAACACTAAAAAAAGGATCGTGTTATGAATGTTCAACAACTGTTAACAGTGAAATTTTACTCAAGATTAATGGAAAAAGTGAGCTCAGATTTACAAAATCTAAACCTGGGATTTAAAATTTATTTTTTAGTTACTTACAAATATTACATGATGTCGAGCCTCTTTTTTTTTTTTTTGAGACAGAGCCTCAAGCTGTCACCCTGGGTAGAGTGCTGTGGCATCACAGCTCACAACAACTTCCAATTCCTGGGCTCAAGTGAGTCTCCTGCCTCCGCCTCCCAAGTAGCTGTGACTATAGGCGCCCACCACAATGCCCGGCCATTTTTTGGGTGTCACCGTCATTGTTGTTTGGCGGGCCCGGGCTGGATTTGAACCCACCAGCTCAGATGTATGTGGCTGGCGCCTTAGCCACTTAGCCACAGGCACTGAGCCAGATGTCGAGCCTCTTATACTCTAAAATAAACACCTGGATGAAAATATGACAGAGAACAGTCAACGTAGAATACATTCAAATGTACCCTAAAACAAAAGACTTTCAAAAATAATTACAGAACCAGAATTTAAAGAAACATTAATTTTCATTTGAAAACATATTTTATTTAAACTAGTCTCTGTTTGCAAATATAGTCAGGAAATTTCACAGTAGAATTTGGACTCCATGAACAGGAGGGATATGTCTTCCTTGTTACATGCACATAACTTCAGAACCTAAAATGTGTTTGACGTGTAGGAGACATTCCACAATCTAAAAATAAATTCTCATTCAAGAAAAATGTATGAAATGCCTACTATGTACCAGGTATGATTTAGACAAAGGGAATAAAACAATGAGGAAAACTTAATAAAAATGTATTACAAAAACTTGCATGTATTAAATGAAACTTATCTTCATAATTGAGAATTAGAGGGGCCAAATAAAGTCTGTCTTTCCATGCTGGACTTTTCCATACACTTTTAACTATTTTTAAAATGAAGTTAAGCTTGCAATGAAAGCTTTACCTGCACATATATTTAAACACTTGGCCTCATAGAGCATGTGTCCAAATGCTAGGAATCTTTTACATCAGGAAGGAAGTGAACGATATTTTCATAAAATCTTTGGTAAAATGGACTCAATGACTAAACAGTGTATGGCCCATTGCAGTCAATACAATTTCTTTGGCTGGGCTTAGAGGCTCATGCCTATAATCTTAGCACTCGGGAAGGCCAAGGTAGGTGGATCACTTGTGCTCAAGAGTTGGAGACCGGCTTGAGGAAAAGCAAGACCCCATCTCTACTAAAAACAGAAAAAGGGCCTGGTGGCACATGCCTGTAGTCCCAGCTACTCTGGAGGCTAAGGCAGGAGGATCATTTGAGCCCAGAAGTTTGAGGTTGCTGTGAGCTATAATACCATAGCACCCTAGCCCAGGTGATAGACTGAAACTGTCTCAAAAACAAACAAAAAACCCAATTTCTTTGGGGAGAAAAGAAAGTAAATAATTAGGTCATAGGCCTTTCCTTTCTGAAAGATGCATTTAGCTTTATGAAATTAAAAAAAGTTTGTTTTTTCTTCTAATAAAGACTTACCTCTTATTGTTATAAGATTATAACAATAGGAAAGAAAAGAGGAATGGTGAAGAAAAAAGTTAACCATACATTTCTTATTCTAACAAAGAAGTTAAAGAATGCTTCCGTCATGTTCACAGCATTAATATTCCCCTGCTTCTCATAATAGAAACCAAAACAGAATCTGCATTGAGGTCCACAAAGGTCTAGAAGTAAACTAATCACTTCTGCTGTTGAAAGGGAATACTGTGCAAGTCAAGTACAAAAACAAGGTAAGAATAGAAGTCAGGTGGACTTAAGAATACCTCTCTTACCATGACTCAGGAACAGGAGTCTAGCGACTCCTTCACAATCCAGGAAACACTACAATCCATCACATGTGCAGACTTAAAAGAGTTCAAGGCTCATAGGAGGACTGGGACAGATACACTCTGAGCTGATTCACTGAGGCCCAGCGCCCTCACTCTCTCACATCTTGCCCAAGACACCAAACCTCACAGGCAGATGATCACCCCTCCTATCAACACTGCACCCTGCACAGCCAGCCAGAGGACCGCATCACTCAACTGTTCCTCTCTGACAGGCCTCAGCGCAGGGACTTTTTTCAGAGCTACTACTGTACGTGTGTCACCCCGTCAAAGTGACTGCCTTAAGTTTTCATTCAATATACGCTAGCTGATTAAACCACACGTAGCCCCTCTAGGCTTCAGTTTCTTCATTTAGAAAATGATGGTGAAAATAACATCTTTTCAGCCTTTTTCACAGAGGTGTTGAAAAGGCTCCAACAAATTAATGCCGATGAAAAACTGTATAAAATGTAAAGGGTCACACAAGAGCAGGACTGCCATCCGCTCACATTGCCATCTGCAATAAATGAAGTTACACACACAGTGCAGAGACCCAGCTGGGCTTAAAAGGCTCTGGTCAAACTTCAGAGGAATTAAGCAAAGCAGGAAGAGTTGTGAATACTTTGAGGATTTGGGTTCAAAGAGGCAAGGATGGTCACTAGATGCTCCTGGGACGAAAGCATCTCAGGAGGAAATGCCTCACCTCTCTAGTCATCAAACATCCCCTAGACTGGAAACATTCACATTGGATGAATGGATCAATCACAGACAGAGCTGACGAGTAAGACCCTCGGAGCACCAGACCTGAACCAAGAGGTCCTATGAGACGTGGCTAGCCTAGGAGCCTGAGGCTCACCAGCCTTCAGGGTCTGTAGTCTGAAGTCCTTCAGAAGTTTACTTAAACCTTTCCCTCCGAACTCTTGGAAAGCTCTCAAATGAGAGGCACTGTGGTGCAGGGGAGTGAGCACAGGCCTAGGAACTCACAGGCAAACAAACTCAAATTCTACTACTCTGGGCTCTACAACACACGCAACAGGAGGTTAACAGGATAGCCTCTCCTTAAAATGTGGTTAGCAGAACCTGCTTTGCAAGGCTGATAAGAAGATTAAAGTTGATAATACAGGCAATACACTAAGTCCAATGCTGGGACGCAGCAGACACTAAGCAAATAAATCGTCAGTCTTATTTTTCTTTGGGCAAAGGATGAACCCAAATTAGGCTAGGTGATACAAAATTCCCCCTAATTCAGATCTTTAGTTTTGGAGCAGAGAAGGAGCCAAACTTCCCCAGAGGCCCCAGTCTGGGCAGAAGTAGGACAACCCAGACAGACAACACAAGGAGAAGGAGCGGTCTGGTGATAAAGAGCGGCTACATGGTCATCCATGTCCCCAAAACTGTAATCAAAGCTATCTGAGTTCTAGTGGACTTCACTCTACAAGGTAATAATGAGCAAATATATGCAAAACCCAGGGGGAATCAGGATTTGGCTACAGAATAAAGAAGGTTCCAGCAAATCTAGACTAAGACTTTGGTGTTGTATCAGAGAGTTGCTTGTAGGAGAAAAAAATCTGAAGTAAATGCCTTTGGGATTAGGCCTTTTGTTGACAAAGAAAAGAAATTGGAAGAGACAAAGGTTTTGAGTTGATGCTCAAAGAATGAACTCCTTCGTATCCTGTAGAGTTTGCTCAGAAACCAGCCGTGCGATCAGCGTCTGCACAGGCAGAGCACACCGCAGCTTCCCGTGTGCCCGGCAGCCTCCAGGACATACTCCGTATCTGCTCACAGTGCAATCTGATCCTGACTTCAGTGAGGTATTTCACAAGCCTTTTAAGGGTTACTACGTTTTGTTCCTATAAGAGGCCAATCCAAATTAGCAACAAAAGAATAGTTAAACACAAAAATCCCCACCTCTTTTGTGCTTAAGAAAGGCATTCCTTGGTCATTACAAAGGTAAAGTGTTTTATTCTCTATAAACTTTCTTCTGTAAAAATCCATCCCGTAATTCTCCCAGAGGAGTCAGCTGTCTTCTGTTCACTATCTGCTGAAAGCTGACAAGTGCTAACACGGCGTGCACATACACTGAAAGTGCACCTTAGCTGGCATCTGGCTCTGGGCCCCCTTAGGAGTTATTCCAGTTATAATTGCTACATAACAAATTACCCCAAAATTTAGAATCATAAAATGTCCATCTTATTTTTAATCTGCTTCCCCCTGTTTTTCAGACTAGACTGCTGACGTATCCTTGAACACATGGGCTCTTTCCTTTGTCATCTTTCTCGATTTGTTAAGCACATTTGGTAGTTTTTTTAAACTTTATATACTGTATTTTTCAATTCTAGAATTGTTTTTTTTTTATAAGATAGAATCTCACTATGTCACCCTTGGTAGAGTGCTGTAGCGTCACAGCTCACAGCAACCTCAAACTCTTAGGCTTCAGCAATTCTCTTGCTTCCATCTCCCAAGTAGCTGGGAGTACAGGTGCCCACCACAACACCCAGCTATTTTTTCTTTTGCATTTTTGATTGTTGTTTAGCTGGCCCGGGCCGGGTTCAAACCCACCAGCATCGGTGTACGTGGCTAGCGCCATAACCAGTATGTTACCGGTGCCAAGCCCATTTGGTTCTTTTTTATAATTGCTATTTATCTGCTGAGATATTCTGTCTTTTCATTCATATGAAGAATATCCTCCTATACATCCTTGAGTATACTTACATTTGTTATTTTAAAATCCTTGCCTGAGATGGGTGTGGTGGCTCACTCCTGTAATTCTAACACTCTGGGAGGCTGAGGCAGGGGACTGCTTGAGCTCAGGAGTTCAAGACCAGCCTGCGCAAAGGCCAGACTCCATCTCTATTAAAAATAGAAAAACTGGGCAGTGCCTGTGGCTCAAAGAGTGGGGCACTAGCCCCGTATACCAGAGGTGGTGAGTTCGAACCCGGCCTCAGCCAAAAACTGCAAAAAAAAAGAAAGAAAAACGTAGCCAGCGATGGCAGTGCGCACCTGTAGTCCCAGCTACATGGAAGGCTACAAGAAGCAGGAGGATCACTTAAACCCAAGCGTTTTAAGGCTGCAGTGAGCCATGAGGATACCACTGTACTGTAGCTGGGAAGACAAAGGAAGACACTGTCTCAAATAAATAAATAATAAAATAAAATAAGATAAAATAAAACCCTTGTCTGCTAAACCCAACATTTGGGTCATCTCCAAGTCAGTGTCCATAGAGGACCTTTTCTCTTAGGATCAGGTCACATTTTCCTGTATGTCAAGTAATCTTGGATTTGATCCTGGACATTGTGAATGGTATGGCTGCAGAAACTCTGGATTCTATTATATTTCTCTAAAGATTATCGATATTTTGGCATAGGCAATTATCTCCGCTGGACTTAATCTATGAACTCTAGGGTAGCAGCTCACATCTCAGTACAACTGTTGTATCCTTAATGCAACTGCTTGAGCCTGCTGCATACACGTGTGATTTGGGCAATAGCAGGACTCAAGTAGTTGACACACAGATTTGGGGGCTTGTTTCTCTCCTTCCTTGGACCACCCTTCTCATCACTTTCCGATGGCTGTGGTTGCCCCAAACTGCTCTTCAATTCATCGAGCCAGAAAGACGCCAGATTTCCTACCAGAGCTTTCGTAGTTACCTGTGGCTGGAGCTGTGCCTCCCCCTCTTCCCAAGTGTTCATCTGCTGTAGAGCTGCCTGTTCACCAAGTTTGTGTCTTCACATAACTATCTTTTGTCCAGAGTTCATAATTGTTATGTGCAGGAAGAACCAGCCCAATAATAGCTCACTGGGCTATTAACAGAGGCAGGACCTATACAATTTATTTCTCCTCCAATTCTTCACTTTTTCTCACAATCCTGTGGGTCATGAATTCAGAAAGGGTGCTGCATGGCAGGATGTCCCTGATCCTTATGGCATCAGGGAGGCAAGTTAAGAAACTGACAGTTTCTCGGACAAGCTTGGCAAGCTTGGTCCCGATGCGCCCTGCCTACTGCCTGCCTCATCTCCTTCCCTCTCCTCACTGCATCTCACCATCCAGGGTTTCTACAGGTGACTAGCAACTCCTAGCAAGGTGACCTCAGGGAATCTGTACTTCCTACATGGTGAATGACTTCCAAAAAGCTGGAAACAGAATCTGCCAGTCTGTTATATTAGTTAACAGACCAGTTAAAGGCTATACCAGAAATGGTAAAGGATCACAGCTGCCAAATTCTATTGTTCAAAACAGCCACAGGGCCTGCCTAGCACAAAGGATGGAGAGATAGATACCAACACTTCATGGGGCAACGCCAAAGCCACACTGCAGAAATACAGGTAAAATGACAGGTATTTTTGTTGCCATCTTGGGAAAAGATAACCCGACACAGATACATTTAATATTTAGGAGCAAAACAAATGCCACCCACAGTAAAACTCCAGGAAGACACAGGAAGGCTAGTTCAACGTGAGGCACGTGGTCCAATTCTCCTGTCACCACTTTTTACCTCTCCCTCACATTCCCAATATAATTACGTCTAAGCTGTTCTGCACAAAAGAAGTTTCTCAAAGCAGCCTGCCAACTTTCCACCGACGTAATACTTAAACATTATATCCATTTCAAAAATAAGAAAAAGTTTATGATGCTATCATCCATAAATGTAAGCTACAGATATAAGTTAAGGCTTTTTGTTTGTTTTTCAAGATAATAGTCAATGTAACTAGTGTTTATTATGTGCTCGAGAATTTTCTAGCCTCCCTAAATACATGTTTTTATTGACTGCTCTTTACACGAAATAAGAGTATGCTTAAATGCAGAGGTTTACTCAAACGTTGACAATTTATAAGAAGGAGATTGGCTCAAATGCAACTAAGGACAAACACAAGGCAAAAGTCACAAAAACAGAAACTCTCATAGAAACAAATATAACACATTATGTTTACCAGTGGGGGAAAATATGTAATTTACATAAAATAAACATATAATGTATTTCATATGTATACGCATATATATATAGATTACATATATGTATAATATGTCTCTCTCTCTCTCTCTCTCTCTCAAGCTACTTTCTAAGCACCTCAAACTTTCATTCCAAAAAACTAAATGTGTACTGCATTCTAAATACGATATTCTAAATGCAGCCATATATGTCTGACACAGACTGAGAAATAATCTTACCTTGTCTTGGTTCTCTTTATTCTTGTAACACAGATTTCCAATCAGACGAATGAGATGAGACTTAAACCCCTCTGTCATATTGGAAATGTCACCTTCAGCCTTCATGCAGCCAACGGTACTAAAGATGTTTGTAGTGTCTTTTCCAGCTACATGAATCAATCGTAAAAGATCTACAATGAAAAGAATAAATTTCATTTTCCATAGAAAAATACTTATTAGTATTTTGTACTAGTTTTCTATAAACAAATCTAATTTACTTTAACAGATTTAAACAGAATAAAGGTATCAAAAGCTTCCTTTAAATAATGATCAGAAGGCTCTTCTTCCTTTGCTTTAAGTGTTTTTGTCTCTAGTTTGGGGGAGGTAAGCCATAATTATTACCCCAACTTGCACTTCCTATTTATCCTTTTTCTAGTATCTTTTTTACAAAAGGGTTTCTAATCTCAACGTCTTTATGAAAGAATTAATCTGATAACTACAGTCAGCCAAGTCTAAAATACCACCTCTATCTACAATGACTCAATGACAGAAACCAAGAAGAGAGTTTGTTTCTTCCTCGGTGGTCAGATAATCAGAAGGCAGCATGTGTTCTCAATAGATCATTTTAGCTATATTCAGAAGAAATAACTTACCCTTGCTATAGTCTATGAATATCTCCTGCCAGTCTACGAAGACAGAAGATCTTCCAGGAACTATATTTTAATGTTCTCACATCATTTCATTGAATTATCTCAATAACCCTGGACAGATATCACTCTCTCAAATTTTTTTTTTTTTTTGCAGTTTTTGGCCAGGGCTGGGTTTGGACCCACCACCTCCAGCATATGGGGCTTGCGCCCTACTCCTTTGAGCCACAGGTGCCGCTACTCTCCCAATTTTATAAAGAAGAAATTAGGTTCAGAGAAGTCGGCAACTTGGCAGAGGCAGGTGGCATCTCACATCTGCCCTGGCTCCAAACTCATGCTTTCGCCATAAAGCATTTTATGTCGATTATCACTAAAAGCACTGTATTCAAAATAAAACACTGATAAGGAATTCTAAATATGTTCTTCTATAACTCGCTACTAGCTCATATATACGTCTAGATACAAAGTTATCTTCCTCAATATATTGGCCTTCAAAGTATAATCTTTTTTTAAAAAGGCAGTAATACTGAATAGCAAAACGAAGCACGGCCATCCACGAGGAACAGGCTCTACCTGAATTCTTTTGCTAACAGCTTTTTGCAAGGTTGGTAATACTTCACAACTTCTTAGTTAAAACAGTTTTCTTACACAAACTGAATAAAAAATATGTGTGAGGCACTATTTATTTTATTCTTGATAAATCTAACCAGGAAATATTTATAGATATTATTAAATTATAGTAATATAAAATCACCACCATCATCACCACACCCACTATTGGTGAAACCTCTACCATGTGCACCTCAAAGGAGGGACAATTACCCTTCCCTCACTGAGAAAAAATGCTGAGTTAGTAGAAGGGATGGGCTGGAGCGACAGTGTGGACTTGGATCATCTGGCCCCAAAGCCTAAACCCCAATGCCACAATTCCTCTCTAAGAAAAAATACTCCTCACCAAAAAACTCAAAAATACATCACACACTGAAAATTAAGGAATTGTGTTTGGACTTATATAACAGTATGACAAGTCTTAACTAAAAATACCATATACAATGTTTCATTTACCAATCACTCTTTCCAGCAAGCCAGGATAAATCTGCAGATAGCCGAGCAGCTCAGTATTAGCAGTCATTTCACATAGCACGTCCAGAAGCCTAATTGTAGCCAGTGCCTCCTAAAACAAAGAAAACATAACTTTTAACTACATTTGAAGTTAAATGACCTAACACTTATAATTAACTATAAGAGAATAAAATATTTCAATAAAGAGTCAGTGCTTATATTTCATCTAAAGACAGAAACAAAACTAGGAAGAACAAAAGTATTAAATATGTACACGAATAATCACTTTCACTAACAGCAGACATTTGCCATCAAGAACGTAAGATGATGGTTATAGCTCAATTCACATCAAGTTGCAGAAGTGATCCAAGTTGTCCATCAACCCATGAATGGATTAACAAACTGTGGCATGTGTATGCCATGGAGTTCTATTCAGTATTTATTCAGCCATAAGAAAAGATGGAGACTTTACATCTTTTGTGTTTACCTGGATGGAACTGAAACACATTCTTCTTGGCAAAGTTATCACAGTAACAGAAAAACAAGCATCCAATGTACTCAATACTAATATGAAACCAACATGTAAACGAGTACATGCTCACACAAAAGAAAAACAGAAGTCAGGTGTAGCAAGGCGGAGGGGGGAGGAGAGACTAGAAGGGAGGGTAATGGGCAGGATCTCACCTGTGTGCCTACTGTGAGGGTGTTCAGCACACCCCCTGGGTGAAGGGCTCAACTACAACTTGAACTTTACTTTAGAAATGAAAACAGTGGCCTTCCGCCCAGGCCGGGAGCTGAGTTGCTGTTTCTCAGTGTCAATTGGTGACATCGCTACTTGACAGTGCAGATCTTTGTGAAGACCTTGACCAGCAAGGCCATCACCCTCGAGGTTGAGCCCAGCCACACCACTGAGAATGCCAAAGCAAAGATCCAAGACAAGGAAGGCATCTCCCCAACCAGGAGAGGCTAAACTTTGCTGGAAGCAGCTGGAAGATGGACGCACCCTGTCTGACCACAACATCCAGAGAGTCCACTCTGCACCTGGTCCTGCGCTTGAGGGAAAGTGTCTAAGTTTCCCGGTCTAAGCTTTCAACAAATTTCACTGCACTTTTCTTTCAATAAAGTTGTTGCATTTCCCCCCCTCAAAAAAAAAGAAACAAAAACAGTGTAGCCTCAACATTTGTACCCTCATATTGATCTGAATTTTAAAATAAATACCCCAAAAGAGAACATAAGATGATGTGTCATTATGTGTCTTCTTGGAGCAAAGAGTCAGGAAAAGTTCTTATTCAAGCAAAAATACCTTCCAACAGTGGAATAAATATTCAAAATTACTAGCTACATAACATTTATGCAAATATTTTCTTTTTAAAGCATTCTCAGCATCCAAGTTCCATTTTAAAGATCCAAATATCCTATGAAATACATTAATTTCCTGCCCACAGAAATCCTGTAAAATGCCATGGTTCAAAGAACTCTACTGCATATAAACGCACATGTCTTTGAATTCGCCTTTCTCCAGTTGTTAACATCTTACTGGTTCCACTGTAAAAAAGCTGAAAAGTCCAGATAAATCCAAACATATGTAAGAATTTAGCATATGATACAGGCAGCAGTAAAGCTAGAGGAAAAAATGAGATTATTACTATTCACTAAATGGTACTGATACAATAAATCAACAGCCAAGCATTTAGGGAATTTAGCTGTGTACCAATCATCACACTAAAAGCTTATATTAAAATAAAATCTATTTGGGCGGCACCTGTGGCTTAGTGAGTAGGGCACTGGCCCCATATACCGAAGGTGGCAGGTTTGAACCTGGCCCCAATCGAACTGCAACAAAAATAGCCGGGTGTTGTGGCGGGCGCGCGACTCCAGAGACTGAGGCAAGAGAATCGCCTAAGCCCAAGAGTTGGAGGTTGCTGTGAGCTGTGATACCACAGCACTCTACCGAGGGCAACAAAGTGAGACTGTCTCTAAAAAAAAAAAAATCCAATTTAAAATAAAATCCATTTTACAAGTAAAGAAAACAGGCACAGAGACAATAAGTAACTTCTCCAAGATCATCCACTAGTAACAGAAGAAATCAAGATTCAAACCTGGTCAGTCTCACACCAAAGCCTGTATAATCTTGGACAGTCACAAGACATAAATAATTCATGTGAACCCATAACTCACTCCTTAAATGAAAAGAAATTCTAGATTAACAAAAATGTGAACTAAGTACTGAAGGAACTATACTACATGGGTGCATATTTCCACAAGCTAAGTGGAGAAGTTTACTAAATATGTAAACAAAATTCAGAGGCCAGGATAAAATTGATAAGTTTAACTAGATTAAAAACAAACAAGACTTTTAAAAGGCTAAGAATATCGTAAATTCAAACAGAAAATTAACTATGTTTTTAAAAAGTGTATTATATATATGACAGAAAGATTAATTTTCTGGAAATGTTTTTTAATAAATGTAAGTAAAAAGGTAACCTAAAGCCAGGAGCGGTGGCTCACATCTACATCCTAGCACTTTGTGAGGCTAAGGAGGAAGGGTAGCTTGCAACCAAGAGTTTGAGACAGGCTGAGTAACATAGGAAGACCAGGGCTCTAAAAAATTACATACATAGTGGTGGGCACCTGTAGTCCCAGCCGCTCAGGAGATTGAAGGAAGCCTGAGGATCGCTGAGCCCAGGCGTTCACAGCTGCAGTGAACCGTAATGATGCTACTGTGCCTGGGCAACAGAGCAAGGTCTTGTCCCCAAAAAGGAAAAAAGACAAAAAGGTAACCTATAACCTAATATCTAACATGCAAAATAAATGAACATATTGGTCACCAAAAATCATCAAAGAGAACTAATAACTAAGTAAGATTTTGCAAAGGGCAACCCATGGATTCTTATGCTGCCCTGGTGTGCCATTTAGAAATATTGCTAACAATTTTAAATAGACATACTTATAATCCTTGATTTACTTGTCCAAAGTTTGTCCAAAGATATTACTATAACATTACTGTGAAGATTTAAACAAAAAAAAAAAACTAGAAGCAAATGAAATGTCTAGAAAACAAATGAAAAATTATGATACAGCTATATAGCGAAATACTACTCAACTATTAAAAAATATTAATACACATGTGTTAAAGTAGAAAGATGTACAAATTACATCATAAGTTAAGTGAAAAGGGTGGCGCCTATGGCTCAGTGGGTAGGGTGCTGGCCCATACATGGAGGGTGGTGGGTTCAAAACTGGCCCCGGCCATACTACAATAAAAAAATAGCCAGGTATTATGGCAGATGCCTGTAGTCCCAGCTACTCAGGAGGCTGAGGTAAGAGAATTGGATTTGGAGGTTGCTATGAGCTGTGACACCACAGCACTCTACCCAGGGCGATAAAGAGAGACTCTGTCTCTATAAAAAAAAAATAATAAGTAAAAAAAGCTGAAGAAAAACGTATGTAATACTGTGAAAAAGAAAAACAAAAACCATACAGGTATGTTAAAAAAACACTTTCTCAATGGGCGGTGCCTGTGGCTCAATGGGTAAGGCGTCAGCCCCACATATCGAGGGTGGCAGGTTTAAACCCAGCCCCAGCCAAACTACAACAAAAAAATAGCCAAGTGTTGTGGCGGGTACCTGTAGTCCCAGCTACTCTGGAGGCTGAGACAAGAGAATCGCCTAAGCCCAGGAAGTGGAGTTTGCAGTGAGCTGTAACGTCACAGCACCCTACTGAACGCAACAAAATGAGACTCTGTCTCTACAAAAAAAAAAAAAAAACCTTCAGAAAAAAACAAAAATGGTATACGCAGACATGTGTAGAAAAGATAGGGAATGAGTAAAAGGGGGGAAATTTCTTTATGTTTCAATGACTTTAGCTTAAATAATCTTTCTTACAATAAAGAAAATACTACTTGCATAATATAAAAAATTAAGTCCTTAATAATACCTGGAATGAAAGAATACCTTTTTAGTTATTCTATAAATATAACTAAACACTTCCTGCATAACAGACACCACTGTGTGACTTAAGCTAGGGCAGCAAGGAAAAAAAAAGAATGAAAAACAACCTGAGGACAGTTCTCATAACATAAGGGTATCAGAAAAAAGAAACCTAGGGTGGCGCCTGTGGCTCAGTGAGTAGGGTGCCAGCTTCATATACCAAGTGGTGGGTTCAAACCCGACTCTGGCCAAACTGCAACAAAAAAATAGCTGGGCGTTGTGGCGGGTGCCTGTAGTCCCAGCTACTCAGGAGGCAAGAGAATCGCCTAAGCCCAGGTATTGGAGGCTGCTGTGAGCTGTGACACCACAGCACTCTGCCAAGGGTAACAAAGTAAGACTTTGTCTCAAAAAAAAATAAAAATAAAATTAAAATTAAAATAAATATATATGTATATATATAAAGCTAAAAACAATGGTTCTCTAAACTTTCAGAGCCAAAGTAAGATTCACTACAATTGGACAAGATGCAATAAATAATCTAGAATTGACCAAAATGTATCAAAAACATGGAAACTAGTACACAAAATATATCAAAAGACAGGAGTAAGTACGTTAACATGAGAACCCAAGACTATTTTTATAAGGAATGCACGTGGATGGGCAGCGTCTGTAGCTAGTAAGTAGGGCGCTGGCCCCATATACTGAGGGTGGCAGGTTTGAGCCCAGCCCCGGCTAAAATGCAACAAAAAAAATAGCCGGGCGTTGTGGCAGGCACCTGTAGTCCCAGCTACTTGGGAGGATGAGGCAAGAAAATTGCCTAAGCCCAAGAGCTGGAAGTTGCTGTGAGCTGTGATGCCACAGCACTCTACTGAGGGTGACAAAGTGAGACTGTCTCTTAAAAAAACAAAAAAAAACCCCCGTATTTTGAAGCTAATCAATTGCATGAATTGAGCCTGTGGCTCAACAGAGTAGGGCGCTGGCCCCATATGTCAGAGGTGGCAGGTTCAAACCCAGCCCTGGCCAAAAACTGCAAAAAAAATAAAAAATAAAAAATAAATAAAAGTGTATATTAAAATAATGCATACTATAAACAGGACCTTTTAAATTTTCATTTTTTAGACATGGCATTATGAGAACTTTATTGAATAGCTTATCCTAAAAAGATCACAAATAAATAAATGTAGTGGGCTGATGGTAAACCAGCTGGGAAGAAGAGGAGAGAAGGAAGCGGAGGGAAGCCCCAACTTGTAGCATCTGTTGATTTCCATGCTACACGTACTTCCACCACGAGGGATTTCAAGCTACCAATGGCTTACAACCAGCTCAAAAGTCTCTAACTATTTAACAATTGACTCTCAGAAGTCAGTACAAGCTAGTTTCAATACGCCACTGGATACACAGCACTTTTAAATACTGTAAGGGGCTTTTACAAAAATATATAGACATTAATATGTACAAATCATGAGTGTACAGATCAATAAATTTCTAAAAGTGAACTAATTTGGTCTCTCAAAAGAAAGTTGTCTGCAATTTTATTTTTTATTTTTTTATTATTAAATATATGTATTTTATTATTCTTCATTGCATTATTCCTCCCCCCCCCCCAGTGGTAAGACAGCATTTATTTACAGAAAAGAATACAGAAAACACTAAAGCTCCTGGTAGAGGGAGAGAATTCAAGTGGGAAGAGAGAAGCTCTCTCCATTTTTCTCCCGGTCTTTCCCCATCTCCTCCTTTAGGCCTTTAGTCTCAGGGTATATAGGTGTATGGGTATAATTTTCTATTCTATGAACACATATATAATAATTCCTCCCAGCTTAGAGAAAAAACAGTTTGAAGGAAAAATGTATATTTCCCTAATTATGAAAAGTTACGCCAGGTAACTTATTATGGTACTAAAATCATTTATACTTTAAAAATAAGTACCTAGAAATGTTTAAAGGTATGATTCAACAGGTACTAAATTTTATTGCCTTTTCTCTGTTTCCCGAAGTATTAATGTTTAAAACTTTTTGTTGGCCCATTGCGGTGGCTCACACCTATAATCCCAGCACTTGGGAGGCTGAGGCAAGTGGATTGCCTGAGCTTCACGAGTTCATACCAGCCTGAGCAAGATCAAGATCCTCCCCCTGACCCCATCTCTAAAAAAATAGCAGGGTGTTGTGGCGTGTCCCTCTAGTCCCAGCTACTTGGGAAGCTGAGGCAAGAGGATTGCTTAAATCCAAGAGTTTGAGGTTGCTGTGAGCTAAGACACCACAGCACTCTACCAAGGGTAACCAAGTGAGACTCTGCCTCAAAAACAAACAACTTTTTGTTAAGCAACACTCACTGCTCCTCCTGCTGGAAGCAAAGGCAAATCTATCTCCAGGAAGGAAAGGCAAGCCCCAGAGCAAACACCTTTCTCTTTTTCATTACAGAAAACAAAAACTAAAATATTGGCATGATCCCTGAAACTCACCCTGGTCTATATGACACAGCACAGAAAATCAATAGCAAAGTAGACTCAAACAAAAACATATTCGCAAAAAAGGAAATATACTCTCATGATACAACAATCACAGTCATGACCTGAATTTACAACAGAAGTTAACAATTTCATACTATCATACATCACTCTCCAGGAAACGCAAGGGACCGGTACCATATTCCCTGCTTCCCATCTGCAGACAGTGGATGAGTTTGTCCGGATTCCAATCACTTGCCCCCAGTTTCACCTATCTGCCAACAGTGATACTACCATCCAATCATTCCCTCTCCCCCTGACTGTTCCTATCAGCACACAACGGGCCCCTCTATCATCTTTTTTAAAATCATGATTAAATCAACTTTACTAAGGTATAATTTACACACAATAAAATATATCCACCTTCAGTGTGCAGTACAGAGTGCTGTTGAGATATACATAAAATTTCTATCATCCAGAATGTTCCCTTATGTCCCTCTGAAATCAATTCCACTCCTTTACTTCCAGCTCCTAATGTTATCTGATCTGTTTTTTGTCATTACTACTGAGTTCGGCCTGCAGGAATCACATTGAACTGGAGTCATATGGTCTGTTCTCTAGCCTAGGTACTCTCCCTCAGCACTTTTGAGATTCATTCCTGTTTCTGTATCAGAAGTACATTCCTTTTTACTTTTGAGTAATAATGCAGAGAAAGAACTTTAAAACATAGGGAAGGAAGGAGGAATAGATAAAAATGTAGAGAAACTCTGAGATGAGCAGGAGGAAAATAAAATCAGTACAAGCTAGCCTTCATACCCTTAGTAAAGACAAGACCCGAGCAGCCTATGGCAGGCTCACAGAGACAGAACTCCTTACAGTAGTTAACCAGTATGGTATATGACTGGGAATCCCCTATAATGAATAGAAGAAATGTAAAGAAGGAAATGTGGAAACATGTAGCAAAAGCTTTAAAAAATGTGATAAATCCTTATACCCAGCAATACATCCGAGGTTAGGAGCTATGGAAATGTGCAAAGATATAACTATAAAGACATATGTTATAGTATTATTTATAATAAATAGAAGTAAGAACATAAATGTCCAACTATAGGGAGTTAAGACAAATAAATGGTAAATTCTTTACTTGGAATGTTACACTGCCATTTTAAAAAGGTATTCATTCAGTAAATACTATTTGCTAAGTGTCTACTACGCACATAGTTTATAAACATGTAACAATCAAAAGCTCTGGACTTCATGGAGCTTACATTCAGAAGAAAATGGAAACTTACAGAAAGATGGTACCGACCATGCCACACAGAACGTGCATGTATATGCACAGGTCAATGCATGCATGCACATATTTGATGTTATCTTCCTGAAAAAATTTATTAACCAGAATTTTAAGAAATCATTGACTTTGGATGGTAAAAAAATAAGGGCACTGTTTTTCCTTCTCTAAATTTTCTAACTATTCTAATAAGCATACATTACTTATGTAGTATTTTTAAAAGCTTTTAGAAAAGAGTTGCCTAGAGAACTTGGCTGAGTTAAAAAAAAAAATCTGCCGGCTCGGCGCCTGTGGCTCAAGCAGCTAAGGCGCCAGTCACATACACTTGAGCTGGCGGGTTCAAATCCAGCCCGGGCCCGTCAAACAACCGTGATGGTTGCAACCAAAAAATAGCTGGGCGTTGTGGTGGGCACGTGTAGTCCCAGCTACTTGGGGAAAGCGGAAGCAGGAGACTCACTTGAGCACAGGAGTTGGAGGTTGCTGTGAGCTGTGATCCCACAGCACTCTACCCAGGGTGACAGCTTGAGATTCTGTCTCAAAAAAAAAAAAAAAAAAAAATCTGCCTGGTCTCTCTCACCTGGCACCAGGCAGTCTGTCTCCTTACCTCATCATCAGTGTGCTGCTCAGAGGTCAGCTTGAGCACAGTCTTGCACTGATCCACAAAAGTGCTTGCAATCAACTCAGCATGGCGCAGAAATGCAGGAATGTCGTCCTTGGTCAGTGGCTCATCACTCACGATCTTGGCTATTATGACATCTAACAATGTTACCCTGTAAAACAGAAGGTTACTACATAAATGTCTAGTACTTAAACTGTACATGCTAAAAATACTTACGGAGATAACTTTAAGGAAATATTTTTATTTTAACTTTCTTACCTGGTTTATAATGTCCAGCTAGAAAAGACATTTTATGAACAAAAGTCAATCTTCATCAATTGCCTATTCTTTAAAATGTTGGTCTCTTTGATGTGACTCAGCTACAGAAACAAGAATTAACTAATGTACCTTTTATAGCTTATTCCTTTCAGCATTACAAAACTTCCAGAAACACTATCAATTTAAGTTTTACGAATACATCGACATCTATGATAATAACAGCAAAATAAATCTGGCTGACATTATTCACTATTTACTGCTGCGCTAAGCATCTTATACACAACATTTCATTCAATCCTGACAAAAGCTCCATGAGCCTTCCTGTCATTCACCAGCCTTAGTTACTGAAACAGGTAACTAAGGCTCAGTGAGGTGGACGTTCCCCTGAGCACAGGGGCTCAATCTCTGTCCCTCATCATTTCACTCTATCCACTCACTTTACCACCATCTTTCTTGTGAAGCCTGGCTTTTTTCTTTAATTGTTTTAGTTTATAAAAGCACAAATCTGAAAGCCAAGCCTATGCCCATTTTATACATCAAAATTTAAATTATGAAATAAATGTTTCTATTTAACAATCTCCTTTTCCTAAGGGGAAATGAATCACAAAAGGCAATCAATGTATCCAGTGTAAATCAAACAGGACATGTGCTGAGAATTACATTTCAATTTGGGATTATATGTACCATTCTCATTTATTTCTATACCAAAAAGGGTATGAATCTCTTGGCTCGGCTCCTGTGGCTCAACGGGCTAAGGCACCAGCCACGTACACCTGAGCTGGCGGGTTCCAATCCAGCCCGGGCCCGCCAAACAATGATGACAGCTGCAACCAAAAAATGGCCAGGCGTTGTGGTGGGCGCCTGTAGTCCCAGATACTTGGGAAGCGGAGGCAGGAGACTCGCTTGAGCCCAGGAATTGGAGGTTGCTGTGAGCTGTGATGCTACGCACTCTATCCAGGGTGACAGCTTGAGGCTGGGTATGAATCTCTAAAATGATTGGCAAATAGGAGGAAATACACTTAAATTAGGCCTGGGCTGGTGACCAGTAGAAGACTGAAACTGGACCCACACCTTTCACCGTTAACTAAGATAGACTCTCCCTGGATTAAAGATTTAAACTTAAGAAATGAAACTACATAAAAATAAAAATAAAATAAAATTTTATGAAACTATTAGAAGAAAGTGCAGGGAAAACACTTGAAGAAATTGGCCTGGGTGAATATTTTATGAGGAATATTTTATTTTGCCCCTGGGCAATTGAAGCAACACCAAAAATACACTACTGGGAACTGATCAAACTAAAAAGCTTCTGCACAGCCAAGAACACAGTTAAGTAAAGCAAGCAGACAGCTTGCAAATAATGTCTCCAACAAAGGTTTAATAACCAGAATCACAGAGAACCCAAATGTTATTAGCAAGAAAAGAACAAGTGATCCCATCTCAGGGTGGGCAAAGGACCTGAAGAGAAACTTCTCTGAAGAAGACAGGTGCACGACCTACAGATATATTAAGAAATGCTCATCATCTTTAATCATCAGAGAAATGCAAACCAAAACTACTTTGAGATATCATCTAACTCCAGTAAGATCAGCCCACATCACAAAATCCCAAAGCCAGAGATGTTGGCGTGGATGCAAAAAAGGGAACATTTCTACACTGCTGGTGGGAGTGCAAACTAATATGTTTCTTTTGGAAAGATGTTTGGAGAACACTTAGGGTTCTAAAAATAGACCTGCCATTTGATCCTACAATTCCTCTACTAGGTATATATCCACAAGACCAAAAATCACATTATAACAAAGATAGATGTACCAGAATGTTTATTGCAGCCCAATCCATAATTGCTAAGTCATGGAAGAAGCCCAAGTGCCCATCGACCCACGAATGGACTAATAAATTGTGGTACGTGTATACCATGGAATACTATGCAGCCTTAAAGAAAGATGGAGACTTTACCTCTTTCACGTTTACATGGATGGAGCTGGAACATATTCTTCTTAGCAAAGTATCTCAAGAATGGAAGAAAAAGTA
>CAUYON010113900.1:0-26382 GCA_963573935.1 Arctocebus calabarensis
AGGTGTCTCTCCCAGATCAGACCCTGGCAGAATCGCTCTGTTGTTACTGGATCTTTGTAGGGAGTGACCCTGTGTTTCTAATGATTTCTCAAACCCTGCAGGGTGGAGAGCTTAAATCCTCCTCAGCTTGCCTAGAAGACACTTTAAATTGCTAACTTGGGCTAAGCCGAAGCTTCCCCAGGAAAGCGCTGTGGCTGGGATCACTCCTTGAGTGTCTATCCACTTACCCAGTGTGCCAAAACCAGTCTCACCCTATGCCCCTGAGGGCTAAGGCTGCAAGGCGTCTCAGTCACTGCCTTTACGTTGCTCAGTCACTAGATTACTCGCTCCCACCCAATGCCTGTTTTGCGACCCTGAGGGTGGAGCTTGCCAGGGCAGTTCTCCCACAATGGCTCCACACAGCCCACCACCAAACACTGGCAGCTTCATCTGGCTTGGTGGCCCAGTCTGGGGCCCCAGGCAACACTCAAAAAAACCCGCACTCCTGCCCATTCTCCCAAGGCAGTTTAACCAAGTGCCAAGTCCAAAAGAAACCCAAACGGTTCACAGGCAAGGCCCTTCCAGCCTGCAGTCCCACTGCTGCCCCACCCACGGCCACCAACAAGATCAGACCGAATGAACAGATGCAACCACTTGCCCAATCTCCACCGCTTTCGCCTTCCTCAGGGTGTCCAGAAGCCTCACACTGTCTCCCTGTGTCCCCAAAGGGAAGTTTCTGGGCAGATCCTGCCTGGCAGAGATTCCTGAAGTCCTCTCTCCCCAGTCTCACTGTGCCCAGCCGCAAGGAAGCTGTTACTTGTCCACCATCTTGCTCCACCCTCCCCCTAGTGAGTTTTATACCTTCAGATGATTTCTTATTATAAATTAATGTCCTTTTATTTGATATTGAAGAACTCCTTTTAGCATTTCTTATAGGACAGGTCTGGTGTTCATGAAGTCCCTCAGCTTTTGTTTCAGAAAGTCTTTATTTTTCCTTAATTTTTAAAAGGTATTTTTCCAGGATTTAATATTCTAGGGTTAAGGATCTTGATTTTAGTGTTTTTAATATGTCATACCACTCTATCCTGGCTCCTGATGCTTCCACTGACAAGTATGCTGCCAGACTCCTTTATTGTTATTATTCTTTTCTTTCTTTCTTTCTGTTTTTGCTTCCCTTAGGACTTTTTCTTTATCTATGACCTCTGGGAGCTTCATTATTAAATGCCTTGCGGTAGTCTTATTTGGTATTCTGTGACTGTCTTATACCTGAATATTGATATCTTTCTCCAGGTTTGGAAAGTTCTCCATTATTATTTCTTTGAAAAAATTTTCTACCCCAATCTCTCTCTCTTTCTACCTCCTCTGGGAGGCCAAATATAGTCCTTTTGATGCTATTTTCTAGAACATGTAGGTTTGTTTTATTCTTTTAAATTCTTTTTTCTTTTTTTCTCTTCTAACTGTGTGTTTTCAAATAGCTTGTCTTCAAACTACCAATTCTTTCTTCTGCTTGATCAGTTCCGTAATTGAGAGACTAATGCATTTCTTAGTCTGTCAGTTGAATTTTTAGCTCCACCATTTCTGCTTGAGTTGTTTTTTATTATTTCAATCTATTTATAAATTTCTCTAATAGGCTTGTCTTGAGGCTCATTGAACTTCTTCAGGACAGCCATTGTAAATTCTTTGTCTGGGTGGTCATTTATCTCCATTACTTTAGGATTAGTCATCAGGTACCTTATTGAGTTCATTTGGGGAGGTCATGTTTTCCTGGATGTTCTTGATGTTGGTGGATGTTTTTTGATGTCTGGAAATTGAAGAGTTAGGTATTTATCTTATTCTTTATAGTTTGGGATTATCTGGTCCCATCCTTCTTGAGAAGGCTTTCCAGATACTCCAAAAGAGTTGAGTATTGTGGTCTATATCTTTGGTAACTGCAGCTATATTAGCCCTGGAGTGCTTGGCCTACTAATGGTGTGATTCCTATAGACTCCTGGCAATGGTAGCACCTTGGTGGACTTGGGTAAGATATGAGAGAATTCCCTGAATTACCAGGCAAAGTCATTCACACTCTCTCCTCACTTTCTATGTTGGGCTGCTGGAATTGATGAAAAAGTGTCTGACCAGTCCCTCATGGCTACCATAGCTGGGACTATGCCTGGTCACACCTGAAGCCAACCCAGCCTTACCCCAAATCTATGGTGACTACTACCTTGCTATCTTTGATGTTTATTTGAAACCCAAGGGCTCTTCAGTCAGGGTGTGGTGGATCCTACTGGACCTGGGTTCTCCCCTTCAAGGTGGCATGTTTCCTTCTGGTAGAGGGTGGAACCAGAAATGCTGTTCAGGGACTAAGGCCTAGAGTCAGGGGTTTCAGGGGCCTGATTGGCACTTTATTTTACTATGGCTGAGCTGGTCCCCAAATTGCAAAGTGAAGTCCTCTGAGCTCTTTCCTTTCCTTTCTTCAAGTGGAAGGAGATTTCTCCTGAGCTGTGCTGCCTGTAGTTGGGGGACGGGGGGGTGACACAGGTACTGGCTTGGCTGCCCAGGCTGGTGTCTTACTGGGTCACATCCACCCTAAGCCCACTGGATCCAAGTCAGCACAGCCACGGGAATTGCAGAAGGACACAGGCCCTCTGGCCCCTGCCGTATGAATTCAGTCCAGGCCCTAGGCTGCTCTTTGTCAGCCCGTGGTGAGGCTGCAGGAACTCAGGCTTCAGGGTACAGGATCCTCTCTGCTGGACTGCTCTAAGTGCTCCCTCCTTGGGCAGCCACAGAATCCTGATGTGCTGTGTCCCTGTGCCAGGGTGGTCTGAGTGTCAATGCAAAGCCTCACAGCACCTCACTCTCCTTTCCCTGGACACACAGATTCTTTCTCCACTTGGCACTGACACAAGGTGCTTCCTTGTGTGAATAGTTGTTGAATTTGGTGTTTATGTGCAGGACGATCACCAAACATTTCTATTCTACCATCCTGTTTTGTCCTCCTCCTGTGAAGGCATTTTGCATATTTAATTCACATCCTAAATCAGTGGACTTTACAATAGGGAGCTTAAGTGGGCCTAACCTGATAAAATAGCCCTTAAAAAGAACCGAGTTCTTCTTGGAGAAAGAGAATCAACACATCAGGGGCATTTGATGGGTGGAAAATTCTCCCTTTCTGGCTTTGGAGGAGGAGGGGGCTCTGTGGCAAGATGAAGCAACCCCCAGGGATAGCCAGCCAGGAATGTGACTGCAGTCTTGTAAATGCTGGGAGTTGAACTTTGTCACAACCATTTAAGCTCCAGCACACAGCCTGGCAGAGCCTGAGCAGGGAGCTCAGCCATACCCACTACCTGCCTGGACTTCTCATCTACAGAGCTATGCTGATAAAGAAGTATGATTTTAAGCTACTATATTTGTTTTGATTTTTATGCAATAATAGAAAACGAATACATGGATTTTTATTTTTCCAGATGAGGAAGATGCAGGCAGGAGAAGCGTAATGATATATCTCCTAATATCTTAGTGGCTTCCCTGGGTACCATGCCTGTCTCCAGAGGTGGGACCATGGTGCCTACATTGGACTGTCTTTCAAATGAAAATCATTTTTAAGAAAAGTAAACACCTTTTTTCATCAGATTAATCAATATGATTTATCTTTTTTGCAACCTCCCTTGAAGTAATGAGTGGGTGGCCCTCAGTGGAAATAGAGGTAGGACCACTCTTTTGTGCTTCATTTTCTTCACTGTCAAGGCAAAAGTAGATGTGGCTCGTGCATCTACACAGTGCTGTCCTTGGTCCCCAGCTAGGATGTGACTGCTGTTCACCAGGGGTCCTGTTGCCAAGATTCCCAGGCTCAGCCCCCAGGAGGCACTCCCATCCCCACAGCTGTAGGCAGATGCCCCTGCAATGTGTATTCACCCCCCTTTCTGGATGCTGGGATCCATCTGTCTGTCCTTTCAAAGTTGGCTTCCAAAGAGAGGACATGGAGGAGAATTGGGCTTTGGAGGTAAAAGTATCTTCTCTGAATTTCGTTGTCTCCTAGTACCCAAAGCCAGCCTCTCTAACTCAGCACAAGAAATGAAAATTTACATTTGCCAGATTCATCATGAAATCTGACTCTTGACTTCTAGATCTGCCTAACTGTAATGGTCAATACAGTGTTGATTCAGAAAACTACTTGACATGATTTATAACATCGGAGACTATTGACTCTGACTTGGGCTGAATAGACAGTTCTTAACTAAAGAGTATCTCAGGCCACTACCATTATTTTATATCAACATGTCTCTCTAAGCATCTGTTACTGCTATATCCAGTCTGATAACTCTGTTGGAAGATGCTGGAACAGAAAAATAAGACAATATTGCTACTCTCAAATAGCTCACAAAAAATAAAATACATGTTAATGTGAAGTGACGTGACTTGAGACATAGACAAAGTCCACTGCGTGATGTCCTGAGCCAGCAGAAACACTGGGTTTAAATTGATGGAGCACTTTGGTGAAAGACATACAACTTGAAATGGATTTGAAGAATTCATATTCTATTCTAAAAGCCTATTATTTCTTCAGATAGACACATGGATAAATACATCCATTGAAGAAAATTGGGAAATAAGAGGAAAGATTTGAGAAGCCAAACATTTCCCCAAATCTCCAAGCCTTAAATACCTGCATATTAGTTTATTTCATGTGTCTCGACTGGAATTTATACTCCATCTGGTGCCAAAACAGTTAAGAAACATCTTAAACATGAACCATAAAGAAGAATAGAAAAAAAAATCCTTAAAAATAATATTCCTCCTAATGCCTAGTAAAAATTTATTGCTTAACTTCTGTTAATTGATTTTATTGTACTTAGCTTCTTTGTTTCCAAAGTGAAAGAAAAAAATGGCTTACATCTCCACTACTTTCTGGAGGCAAATTTTCTGCTTTATTTATTACCTTCTTCCATTTACTGAATTCAAACAGGAGTTCGGTTAGAAAGTACTGGGTAACATCATAGGCAATGCACTTAAATACAGTTTTTGAAATGCAGGCAGAATGGTCAAATGGAAGAGGGCATACCTCTAATTATCTTAGCTGCTTGCAAAATTGTTTTTGCTGTTATAATACAGTGTATGCTCATTGCAGTCTGATGTTCTGGCTTCATCTAACAAAAGACATTGAAGATGCATGAGGCTGTTGATTATACACCCCGGTCAGCCCCTCATACACAGCAGGTGCCCCAGTGGGACCCTCCTTCAGCTGTCTATTCTCACATGAATTCTCCAGCAAGTGCCTGCAGCACAGAAATTCTTTGTGGCTTGTGAACATAAGGGAGTCTTATGTTTTAGACACCAACCCTACATGAGGAAGCATAGTCATTCTGATGCATCGAACTTCAGCAAGGGGCTCCTGGGGTAGCTACAGGATAGGAATTAAAAGTGATCAGCCCTAACTTTTCAAACTAAAATAGTCTCTTCCAGATTATTGGACACAGAAGTCCTGACCATTAAACACGTGAGCAAGGTAATTTGCTAATCAAATTTTTATTGATTTATTTTTTACGGTCGTAGTTTGAATAAAACGCATTTTGGTAGATCCCATGACTGAGTTAATATGCATTCATAGCAAACAATCTAAAAGGTTTTCCTGGGAGTACCATCTATTTAAGTGTTTAAGTATATTCCACTCTTAACAATTTAATTTTCACATATTTAAGGTTGTGTAGCTTAATTCAATCTGGACTGGCTTTGAATTTTAAAATACTAGTAATTGTTTATAATGTAATCCACTGAAAGGGTGACCAAATTAAAAGCTATTTATTCTGCCCCTCAACTCTAGACCAAAGGGAACCCGGGGCTCTGTGCTGTGGAAGGCAGAGATTCTCAAAAACTTGGGAGAAGTCCGAGTCAGGTGTGAGCTCCTGGGTAACATTGCTGTCCTATTAGAAGACTGCTTCCCCTCAAGAATACTCTTGTGGAGTAGTTCATTTAAATATATTTTTCTTTCTTTCACTCAATTGTTTATATTTTGTGAAATGAATTTATTGCCAGAGACCAGGGCTGTCGATGTCAACTCTGTCTCTGGGGCCTCCCCTGCCACCCTGTGCACTAGGAATCCTGCCTCCTCCTCGGATAGTCCTACAAAGAGGAGAACTGTTTCCCCACCACCACCACCCCCCGTGAAATCTCCATGTTGAACTTTATCTTGGAGAAAGTAGAAAAGACCTACAAATACAGTAGTTCTAGGGTTTATAACAAATGTCTGACAAACTGGCTTTTCTGTAATTCAGCTAAATTCCAAAGCCATTTTCAAAAATGAAATCGTATTTTTTTCAAAACTCACTTTGTTTTTATTTCCTAAGTCTTTAACAACCCACGGTTTTATGTTTTTCTTCCTTTGAGGGGGACATCATAATATGAAAAAGTGTAAGCCCTGCACGTAGGTTACGAGCCCTACCCAGGGCTCACTGCATGGCTCAGAGGTTCTTGACGTCAGACCTTCTGTTTTTCCAGCTGTTCGGATGGGGTAATTGCACCTGTCCCACTGGTCTCACAAGGATATTGTGAAGCAACAAACTATCCTAAGAACTTTCACATGCTATTTAATTTTAAAGATTATTTACATTTAGTTCTATCTTTTATTTATTTATTTTTTAAATTTCAGAATATTACAAGAGTACACCCGTGTGGTAATTGAGAACATCGAGGACCAGAGACATAATTTACTTTGTACATTTTAAGTGAAAGTTGTATTCACCCAGAATATATGCGTTGTACCAGTCAGGTGGAAACTTACCCACCTCCCCTTCTCCCCTCCCACCTACTAGATTTCCCTTGAGTTTTACTTCCATCCATGCACATAGGTGTTGATTGACTAGTTCCCATTTAGCATTGAGTACATGTGGTGTTCATTTTTCCAGTCTTGCAACACTTCACTTAGAAGAATGGTCTCCAGTTCCACCCAGGTTGTTACAGAAGACGCTGGGCCACCACTTTTTCTACGGAGTTCACATTCCCCATGGTGTACATATTATTATTCCACTCACGTATTAATGGGCACTTGGGTTGTTTCCACATCTCTGCAATTGTGAATCATGCTCTATAAACATTCGAGTGCAATTATCTTTCTTTTTTGAAAAATGTCTTTTTTCCTTCAGGTAGGCACCCAGTAGTGGGATGGTGGATCAAAGGGTAGTTCTACCTTTATTTCTCTGAGGTGTCTGGTGACTATTTTCTGTAGAGGTTGTCCGGTGTGCAGTCCCCCCAAAGGCGCAGGAGTGCTCCTTTCTCTCGGCACCCACGCCAGCACTTGTTGTTTTGGGACTTTCTGATAATATCTATTCTCACTGGAGTTAGTGATGTCTCACTTTTGATTTGCATTTCTCTGATGATTAGAGATGTTGACCATTTTTTCATGTGTCCGTTGGCCATTTAAAATGATAAATCAATGTGTACTAAAGCTAAATAAAAATTCCTCCTACTGTTTATAGAAACAGTTGAAAGCTAACATAGCCAGAATAATCATGCTGGGAACTTACTCCTCTGGTATTGAGGCCCTAGTGATCACACAACAAATTCTCCTAAATAAAGAATAGTATCAGTTCTCTTTCATTTATTTTGATGTGACAAAAATATCATCCCAAAAGTATGTTCCCAGGTGCTTCTTTTTGCCTCACTTACACTATATTTTCTCAGAAATATTTTTCACAAAATAAAATGCATTAAATTCTTTAGAATGTTATCAAATATGCTAAAATTCATTGACCTTTTCAATTTTTTTTCTTATTTTTACCACAGAATATAAATGTACCAATTAAAAATGTTGAGATATTCCAAAGGGAAATTATAGAATTTCAAAATTAAAGTTTTTACACAATTTGAGCTTTCCTCGTTTCATTTACGAGGTCTCTTGCTTTTGAAGGGATACAGTTTGGTGCCTCTCTTTGCATGGTTCGTTTTAGTAATTATGATTCACTAAGAGCTATAAAATCTGAAGTTATTTTTCCCATACTTGGCATTAAAATTTTCTGAATTAAAAAGACTTTACCTGTGAACACTCAAGATCTATTTTTTAAGCAGTTTTGAAACATGCAAGTGTTATTATTAATTATGGCCATCATTCTCTGCAATAGATCACGAAAGTTTTTTCCTCCTATCTAGTTGAAATTTTGTACCCGCCAATTGATATCTGCCCTACCTCCATCCACCCTCCCTTTCCCCAGCTTCTGAAAACCATCAAATTAATAAGTGTATGAGGTGATGGATATAATTAGATTGACTTAATCATTCCATAATCTAGATATATGTCAAAATATCACATTGTATCCCATAAATATGTATCACTATTATTTATCAATTAAAAATAAAATTAAAAAAATTGCACATTAGTTTGAAAATATTCAATCAAAATTCAGAGGAGTCATTTAATAAAAAGTGAATTTAATCCTATGGCAGGGCCCTTTGGTTGATTTATAGTAAGGGACTGATGCTTCAAAGGCTTGGGTATTTCTATTGTCAGACTGATGAGAACCCAAAGAAAGAAAGTGGGTGTGGCCAGGCTAATGTATTGTATCAAATTCAATATTAGGCATTTTTTTTTACAGTAAGTTTCTCTCTCATATGCTCTTTCTATACACACATACTTATATATTGAAACAAGCTGCGAACATTTTACGAATCAAAATAGAAGCTACTACGGTTTTCTTAACTTGCTAAAATATTGTTTATTCCATGTCACTCTGCTCAACCAAAATTTGTAATACCACAAAACCAAATAATTTTATGTTTAATGTGTAAATATATAAATGTAAGAAACTATTGTCATTTATTTATTTGCAAAATTCTGCTGCTTTTAAAGGAATCAAAGTATTAGCAGTCATGCCTTGCTATTTTTTTACCCACACATACATACAAACACACACATTCACATAACTTGGAAAAGAAAATGAATGTGATGAATTTAGGACAGCGGTTCTCAACCTGTGGGCTGCAACCCACAGGAACTGAATTAAAGGCCTGCAGCATTAGGAAGGTTGAGAACCACTGGCTTAGAAGAAGAATCTTCTGAAGAAAATAAAAACTGTGTTGCAAAATGATATGAAAATACACTTTGTGTAACTGTTAAATTATCATTTGGAGGCAGGGTCTCCTTAAAATTACTGTTCAGGTGAAATGGGTGCTGGTTTCATTTCAGCGGATGTTTATGTTATGGCTTCATGTGGTTAGTTATCCCCCTCAGACTTCTGAAGCCGGGCCTCTCCAGTGCCTCCCTGTTGTGGTTTGGAATATGCCTTGGAATTCCAAATCCAGAACCTATGGTCTTCTAACCAGTTCCGAATTCCCTAACAGAGACCACCCATTTGCCTGTAGCAACTTATTCAATTATTCTCCATTCTTCTGCTGGGATACCATCCACCTGCTGGATTTTCCTCCTCCTTTTTGCCTTGCTAAACAACCACCAGCCTTAGTAGAATCTTGCTCTCTGTTAACCATACAGCTCCCTCCTGCCAGCATTCCTGTCTATCTGCCCCACCCACCTAGTGACAAATCTGACCCTGGCTTCTGCCTCTCTCCTCCATCAGTCTTACTCTCCTGCTCGGAACTTCTTAATTTCCCGCTCACCTAATTGCAACAAAAAGCTGGCATCCTTTGAGGAAGCAGCTGGGAGACAAATTGGTTAGTAATTAATTTGGGGAGTTTAGGAGTTTTTCTTCTTGATAATGACACAGGCCATTTTTTAAATCTATGCTTCACAAATGCTACCCCAATAACTTCACAAGGGGTAGTTTGCATCCTGTCTTGAAAAATGAGCCCTAATCTTGGCCAAATAATTCTGAAAGCCAGAGATTTTCTCTTGGGGAGAGACAAAAAAGTCTCTTTCCCTTTCATTATTAAGCACAATGCAGGTAAAATCTCTTAGTGTGGCTTGATGGAGTCTGGGGAGAGCAGATCTGTCCACCTGTCGGCAGGATGAACAATAGTCTCCCAGCTCTTGATGTGACTTTGGAGTCCTGACAGGACCCTGTTCCCACTGCCCCAGGGTGTGTGCAGCAATGGACTGAAAAACAAGACAGAAATTCAGCAAACAGAACAATTTAAATGTAAGCGTGGTTCAGAGTTCACAAACTCATTCATAGACATGGTGGAAGTCTCCCACATAGGAATAAGATACAAGCAAGGTTGAATAAGAGGCAGGTGTCAAGACCCCAGGATTCTGGTCCAAGGCGGATTGCTGACATTATTCCAGCCTAAATAGTCTTAAGAATGGTTGGAGAGTGGTTTGTTGAGATTACTAGGGAGAAAGACCTCTCCCAAAGTGTTTCATACTCTCTTGAGCACCCCATCTATTGAGTAAAGAAGTGAGAAGGCTTTTTAGCTTGGGGTTTACTTGAGGGGAATAGTCAGTAGGGTCACAGAAGGGAGAAGCTTCTAAGAAGGGGGCCGGGTCCTCCCACTTTCAGCCAATGAGGTCTGCACCTGTATTTATAGCAGATGGTGACCCGAGCATCGCGGAGAAGTCTTGTCAGAGGCCAGGTGAGAGGTGAAGAAGAAAGAGTAGGAAAGGGGACAAAGGTCCTTTTAGAAATTTTGGAAGACAAGGATGAGGTTTGGTTGATTTCAGTGTGAGGGTTGGGGAGCTGAATTCACGTAGAGAGGGTGCTGGGTGTGGGTTCACAAAGAAATGTTGGGAATCCTTGTGTTTCCTTTACAGGGTAGAAGACACTCATCCTGTAAAGTAAATGAACTCCAGAGAAAGTAGTGCATACCGACATATATATATAATTAATCAAATCTAAAAGGCTTCTACTGTACTCAGAATGCAAGAGAATTCTGGAGGAGAAAGGACCCTAGTTCATCAGATGAAGGCCCAAAGAGAGATGGCAACTGTACAAGGACCCTGGGGTTCTATCCGTCGGGCCTGTTCTAATCATGGCTGAGAAAGCAGTACATTGAGGCTGACCTGTTGCAAACAAGGAATGGCTGATGAACAAATTCAAGAGCAAATTAAAGCGATAACACCACCACCTTCAAGCAGGTAATGGTGCTCCTGATTTCATCTGCAGACTAAGGTCCCTTGTCTTATTTTAATGTGGCTACCTTTCCATGAGTTTTAGCAACCAAAGGGAAAGAGCATAGCAACAAAGAGCCTGGAGTTTAGAGGGAGATTACTATCACCCCCTTCTCGGGCTAGCTTGGTCATCTTGTATGATTTACATCTTTGGAATTGTTTCCCCATCTATAAAATGGATACAAGACCTTTTGCTAGATTGAGTGACAAAAATACAGGGATGCCCTGTTAAATTTATATTTTGGATAAGATACACATGCTCTTTTATTTTTGCACAGGTATTTACCAGCTATCGCATGGGGCATATTTATGCTAATTATTCACTTGTTTATTTGAAATTTAAGTGGAACTGGGTGTGTTCTTTTTAATCTGGCAATCTTAACAAGGTTTCACTTTTCAACTTAATTATCATAGTAAAATGCTAGCATATTATAAATAGAGTAAGTGTGACAATATTAATCACCATAATCTTTATTCTATGAAGATGATCTCATACAATTCACTTACACAGAGTGCTAGGAAGCCAAGACTTTCAGAGCTCATGCTGCCTACCCATGATCATACTCACAGGTTTTTATTCCCCCAGTAACAGACTCAGCCCTCTAGGCTCATCATTCCTGATTTTTCTACATCTCGCTGATAACAGCAGATCTAGGCAGATAGCTGTGGTGAATGGGAAAACCCACCTGGAGGTTTCCTTTAATTATGCCTCGCTGAGCTCGGTGTGTGTCTTCACTGAGGAAGCGAGGCTGGCACATCCACAGCCTGGGCGCCTCCTGGGATCTCCTTAGAAATGTAGAATCTATTTTGAGTTCTTTGAGGATTCTCCACACTTCTTTCCAAAGAAGCTGAATTACTTTGCAGTCCCACCAACAGTGTAAAAAGGTTCCCTTCTCTCCACACCTGCGCCAGCATCTGCAGCTTGGGGGCTTTGTGACATGGGCTATTCTCACGTGGGGTTAGGTGACACCTCAGGGTGGCTTTGATTGTATCTCTGATGATTAGGCATGATGGGCTTTTTTCATATGTTCATTAGCCATGTATATTCTTCAGAGAAGATTCTCGTCTTATGGCTAGTGAGAGATGGGATTGTTTGCTCTTTTTTTGTTAACTAATTTGAGTTCTATACAGACTATAGCTATCAAGCCTTTGACAAATTGATAACATGCAAAACAATCTAATATACTCCTGCACAAGAGAAAAAATCAATTCAATTCCAGGTGGGGGTGGAAGGAGAAGGGAGGGGATTGGTGTGCTCCCACTTAATGGGCATATGTGGGGGTACATGACACGCCTCCTATAGCAGCAACACAAGTACAACGGAGTCTCTCCTTAACAAATGCAAACATTGTAACCTAATTCTCTGTACCCTCAATGTAACCTGAAATTTAAAAAAAATGTAGAATCTCAGGTTTCATTCTTCATCAGATTCAACATGTTAAACAGTATCCCCAGGGGATTTGTCTGCACACTGATGTTTGAATAGTCTTTTTCAAGCTCAACCCAGGTCTGTTTTAAACTTTACAACAATGGCCTTTGGTTTTGGCTAGATAAGAAATCACAGGTTTTAGAAACTATTGACTTGTAGACCCTATGCCAGAGCCAGGCATCCTCAAACTTTTTAAACAGGGGGCCAATTCACTGTCCCTCAGACCATTGGAGTGCTGGACTATAGTTTAGGAAAAAAAAAAAACAAACTATGAACAAATTCCTATGGACACTTCACATATCTTATTTTGAAGTAAAAAACAAAATGGGAACAAATACAATTCACACCGAAGCATGTGGCCCGTGGGCTGTAGTTTGAGGACCCCTGCCAGAGACTTTGACTTAATCAGCCTTGGGGGTGTGCCCTGGGAATTGGTGGGTTTCTTTCAGCTCCCAGGTAATAATAATGTCTTTGCTGCAAACTACTGATTGTTCTCACCAAAGGCAACAGATGATGGAAGAGATCAATGTCTCAAGTGATAAATCTTTTCCTTTAGCACTGAGAGACCCAATATATGGCCAGACCACATACATATAAAATAGAACTCTGATCCACAATCTTTAGCAACCAGCCCAGGAAGCCAGCCTGCTATCTGCAAGTCAGACCTACAGGAAGTCAGACAACTATCTCTGGCAACAATAAACCCTGTAACAGCCCCAGATATCCAGGACTTCCTTAACAACTGACAGCTTCCCTAATTTTTGTTTCCACGTTTTCCTTGGGACCTCCTGCCCTTGTGCCAGTGGCACAGGAGGCTCTTGTTCTAGTTTGCCCACCTGCAGCCTTCCCACACCAGCCACCTGACCTGGGGGGCCTCTTTGTTCCACCACAAACCTTTCCCACTCCTCTCTTGCCTTTGAGTCTCCCCCCGAGTGCCAGTGATGCTGGCTGACTCCCTCACTGCAGCAAGCTCTGAACACATGGAAGCTTTGCTTGTTCCCCTTTGCTTGGCCCTCGTCCCTGCTCTTGGCAGCTGTTGGAGACCAGAGGGTGCAGCATGAACAGGTGGGACCAAGAAAACAGACTTTCATTACACAGGGAAGGAGCCGATCCTTCCTTTTTGCTCATCTCAAGCCTGCCTCAGCCAATTGCAGGATCATAGTGAGGTGGACCGAGCCGTCTGCCACCTCAAGCTCCTGAGTCCTGCCCCTATTCTCTGCCACAGGACAGAGACCTTCTGGTCTATGTTTCCAGGTGTCCTTGTACTGGAGGGCACTGACTGAGGAACTTGAGGGCCTGTTTGGACCATAGCTCTACAGAACAACGGTGTGACTTTGCATAAGAGGATGAATCATTCTTGGTTTCCTGATCCTGTCCCTTGGGTTGTTGTGGGAGTTAAGTGAGTTGATGTGTGTGATGAAGTTAGCCCAGCAGGCCCTAGCAGGCCCCAGCTCGGCTTCCTGAGAGTGTGAGCTGCTGTCCTCATCCTTTTGCAGGCGGGCAGGGGGCTGCATTTTCTTCAAACTTTGTCACTCAAGCAAAGTCATGGACTCCAACCCTCATTGAATTAAGACATTGTATACAGCAGAACTTACCAAAGGGTGGAGAAAAGGCAAGATGTATCAGTTAGCGGCACTGCCATAACAAAATATCACAGGCTGGTGACTTCAGCAAAAGAAATTTATTTTCTTGCAGTCCTGGAAGCTGCAGTCTGAGACCAAGGCCTCGTCTGGTTTGATTTCTGGTGAGGGCTCTCCTTTTGGCCTTTAGGCAGCCATCTCCTTGCTCTGTCCTCCCTTGGCTTTTAGAAAGAGGGAGATCAAACTCTCTGGTGTCTCTGATAAGGATAGTGATTGATTCCCTTAGATGAGGAACCCGCCCTGTGACTTCATTTAATGTTCATTACTTGCTTACTCCAAATACAGCCACTCTGGGGATAGGGCCTCAGCATGAACTTTGGGAAGCATAACAAAAACATATTCTATGGTGCATCTTAGACGGGTTCAGGCGAAACTTGCTAAATGCAGAATACAAATGTCTTCATACAATAACTAAGAAAATGACATGATGGCTATGTCCAACAGTTTGATAAAAATGTTTCAGATTATATATGAAACCCTTGACTGCACGAATGTACTCAGCTATGATTCAACAATAAAAAATATATATATATTCTAAATACAAAGGGTGAACACAAGACATCCCTGTGATTCCCGTCCTGGGTACCCTCACTCATATCTCAGTCCATTCTCAGCCCACCGTAACTGAGGTTGGGATCTCATTGTTGCAGCAGCTTCTCTGGTCTGCAAGCTCCTGGAGCCCGAGACCCCTCTGTCACGTGGCCTAGCAGAGGCTGCCAATCAATCGCTGCACCTGCGCAACTCCTGCTCGCAGGGTCCCCGCCCACTGTAGGAAGCAGAGCAGTTTGACTCTTCTAATTGCAACAGCTCTTTTTAATATATGAAACATCAGGTTTAAGAGCCCATTGAATTACTGTTATTGTCATTTGTTCAGACCTATGTATCTAGTCTCTGCTACGTGCCAGGCGTCCTGCGGAATTCCAGGGGCTGTGACAGTGAGTAGAAAGAGCCCCTTCCACCAAGACGCGGGAGGGTGGGAAAGCCGACCTAGCCTGCGCTCAGGGGAGCTACCTGGGGGAAAATGACCTGCTAGCTGAGATATAAGGGTGAGTAAAAGTTTTCTTGGTGAAGAGTTTGTGCGGTGGCGGGGTGAGGGGGGTAACAGACTGGAGAGGTCGCTCCGGACAGCAAGTCCGGACAGGACACAAACAGCAGACCAGGACTTGTGGCCAGCGTCCACCCAGAAACCAGAAACCAGAAACCACCTGCGGTTCTTGGACTGGAAGAAATGTAGGACAGGAAATTGCTTACTGTGATGAAGGAAAAGCTGAGACGCCTCCGAGGTGACAATACAACCCTGCGGAGGCTGGCAACCACAGGCAGCTGTTCTTGAAGTTCGGTTTTTAAATGTAAGTTCTTTAAGAAATTACATTTTAAAACTTTCACACTTCAAAATGCATTATTAAGAAAACTGAAAGGCATCACACACTGAGGCAATATTTGCACATCACACCTCTGAGAGAGCCGGGCTGCAGAAAATCCTCGCACGCTTCCCATCCCTAATGGGCGCCGGCGACCCAATTTAAAAATGGGCAGAAGAGTTGCCCTGGAAGCACGCGGATGTACCATGAGAAGTGAGCCACTCCACACCCATTAAAGATGTTTATAATTAAAAAAAAGACAGACAATGCAAAATATCACTTAGGATTTAAAGAAATAGGAACTTCACACATTGCTGGTAGCAATGTTAGGAGTTACAGCCACTTTGGAAAACAGTCAGGCAGTTTCTTAAAAAGTTAAGCAAAAACTTCCCTGTGACAGTCCCAGAAATCTACCCTAGAGAAATATAAGAAATGTGCTCATAGCAGCATTATTCCCGATGCGCCCACCCTGGAAATAGCACATGGGTCTGTCAACTGCTGAATTCAGTTCCTCACGTCTGTACCGTTCAATATTCAGCAATAAAAAGGGATACAGATGTGTGCTACAGCGGGACAGCCCTCCAAACATGCTCAGTGAGAGAAGCCAGGCACAAAGGGTCCTTAGTACATGTGGATTTGTAGAACAGGAACGCAGACTGGGGTTGTCCGGGGTTGAAGATCAGAACATTGGTTGACTGCAATTAGGCCCTGGGAAGTGGAGGGGATGACAGACATATTGGCAAACTGGATTGCAGCCGGAATTCCTCAGCTATGCACAGTCACCAACAGCGCATGAAATGGGGTTAAATTGTGCCCCAATAAGCTGGTAAAAGGAGCCAACAGTGTCTTCCTCCTGTGAGCAGTCATCCTACCTTCCCCCATTCTCTGCATTGCTCTTGAAGATTTTATTTTCCACCCATTCCTGGGTTGACTTGTTGTTCTGTTTCTAGTTAATTTCAAAAGTATTAAATGCCTCATTAGTACATCGCATTCTTCATTCTAAAAATGCCTTCCTCCAAGCAATTATTAACCACCCTTGTCAGAGGCCACCCCCTAGGCCAGCTGGCTCCAGGTCTCTGAGTGTTGGGCCATTCATCACCAAGGCTCAGAGGCTGCTGAGCGCCTTCCTCCCCTTGTAAAGCAGAGGGGGTCAGAATCCGGCCTGCCCCCCGCCTCTCATGCTGTGCTCAGAGCTGCTTCTCCCACTCAGCGCTGCTGTAAACCTGACCTTACTCCTCTCTCCGCGATTCAGAACAGCAGGAGAACAAGGGCAGCACGGAACCTTTGGATGGTTTTCAAGTCCCTGACAGAATTCTGCACAGGCAAATGGACCACCTGTCACCAAGAAGTAAAACAGGAGGCAGGACAAGCGGCAAACACTGGCACACTCTGTCTCTGGGCTCACACTTGGGAGAAGCTCAAATTTCCCTTTCCTTTCTTGCCTATAAAAGAATAAGAGAAGTATTCGTTCCACACACGATCCTGTCAGGGTGAGATCTGCTGTCCTGGGTCTTCATCATTTATTTTGAAGAATTTAACCCAAAGCAGCCAAACAAACAGAAAAATTGTTGATCCCCTCAGCCTCCTACTCATGTACTCTAAAAAGAATAAAAATGTATTGAACGTTGGCCTGGAAAGTGTGGTAAATGCAAAACATTCAGTTCTAACTCTGCTACTCGGTGACCTAACACAACACCCCAAATCTTTTGAAAGGACCCATTTTTGTATAAGAGTCTTGTAGGAAAGAGGGATTTGTCTTCTTGATTATAAAGGGTCTGCACAAAACTCAAGGACCATAATATATCTAATAGTAGGTTGAAAAGGGGATTTTTTTTAATGTGATTAATGTCACATACCACATTCCTTAACCTAGCAGAAAGAAGCTAAATGTTGGCATTCAATAAGTGGGTAGATTAGTATTATTTAGACTAGTCTAAGTAGACTTGTATAATTTGCTTTGTATTCTGATACTCAGAAACATAGACCCAAAGTACATAGATGAGTTGAATGTAGTAAGTTATCATGCAAAGCAGGAGAGAGGGGTGACCTTGTGTACTGTCTGTGGGAAGGTGCGTTGTACATCCACTGTGGGAAACAGCATAGAAGTTCCTCAAAATCTAAAATTAGAACTACCATATGATCCAGCAATCTCACTATTGAGTAGATCTCCAAAAAAAGGAAATTAGTATATGCAAGAGATGTCTGCACTCCCATGGCAATGGCACCCCTACTCACAGTAGCCAAGATACGAATGAGGCTACTCTAGAGTAGAGTATGGGCGATCAGCGTGAGTGTCCATCGGCAGATGAATGGGCAAAGAAAATGCGGCACACACA
The DNA here is from genome assembly GCA_963573935.1 of Arctocebus calabarensis. Lineage (NCBI taxonomy): Eukaryota > Metazoa > Chordata > Mammalia > Primates > Lorisidae > Arctocebus > Arctocebus calabarensis. Next base: position 17,778 of record CAUYON010113900.1, read on the forward strand.
GCAGTTATAACTCAGATATAGAACAGAATGAAATCCTGTCATTTGCAGCAATGTGGCTAGAACTGGAGGTCATTGTGTTACGTAAAATGAGCAAGGTACGGAGAGAAATATCACGTTTTCACTCATATTTGGGAGCTAAGAGAGAAGAGGGAGGAGAATTGAAGAGGAGAGGTTGATTAATGGGCACTAAATATAGTTAGATAGAAGAAATAAAACCCAGTGTTCCATAAATCAATAGGCCAACTATAGTCGACTATAATCTATGGGGTATTTCAAATGTCTTCAGCATAAAGAAAAGATAAATGTTTAAGGCGATGGATATTCCTGATTTGATCATTACACATTGCATGAGTTTATTAAAACATCACATTAGAACATATGTTAGAAAATATGCATGTCTATTACAAATCAATTTTTAAAAATTGACCTTTAAATTTTAAAAATGGGGGGCAAGAGTGAAAGGAGGTGATATTAGTCCTTGCACTGGGACCACAGGAGTGAGACTAATTATCTCAAGCACACAGGGTTAAGGGCCTCCCTGAAATCTACTGGTTTCAAATAGTTTGATTTGCCTGCCAGGCAAGTCCCCTGGATCCATCAGGAGCCCAGGGGTAAAGGACATGAGTTCTGCTGATGGTCAAGGGAATAGGGGGACCCCCTCGAGGGAGGACACCGGAGCAAAGGCCTTGCCCTGCTCTTGCTTGAATTTGTTCGAGCTGCCATGTCAAGTCCCACAGATGGGTGGCTTAAACAACAGAAACGTATTTTCCCAGTCCTGGAGGTTTAAAGTTCAAGATTAAGGTGTCAGTTTCTTCAAGGGCCTCCCTCCTTGCCTGGCAGACGTCCGTCTTCTCCGTGCGTCCTCTCATGGTTGTCCCTCTGTGCGTGTCTCTGTCCTCATCTATCTTACAAGGACACCTGTCAGACTGGCTTGGGTCCCACCCTAAAAATCTCACTTTAATTTAGCTAATACTCTGAGGCTCTATCTCCAAATACAGTCACATTCTAAAGTCCTAGGTGTTGGGACTTCTGTACATGGATTTTGGGGACACAATTCAACTTATAACACAGACTTTCTCGCACACTTGTGACTGAAGATGCAATAGTCCTTAGTCGGAGTTGACAACCCAGGCGTTCCTGGTCTCTGCCCACCCTGGCTCCGTTCCCACCCACAGCGAGGTCTGGGCTGGTGTCTGCGCTCAGGCTTCTAGCAGCTGATGGGACATACCGCTAACGAAGGTTTTACCTGTTGTGAAGATGCTGTTTGTACAGACATCAAGGCCCGAGCAGCAGTCTGGGCACCCCGTGGTCGCAGAGTGAGAGTGAGGTTATATGGAGATTTTCCAGAAGGGACAGAGGGGAATGTTGCTGGTCCGTCAGCTGCTGCATCACTGCACTGTTTCAGGGACACGGTCCTGGTTCTACCCACATTCCTAGGGTCAAAGAAAGTCACGCTGAAACACCCCAGGAGAAAGAATTCCCAGAATACATAAAAAAAAATCAATTAGGAAATTGAAAAAGTGAACTAAAGATCTGATTTTCCCACGTGGCTTATTATTTAATCTTAGGGAGGCGTTATAGGGTTGGCCTAGAGTCCTCACTCAGGACTGTGTTTTGGGGGAAGACTCTCCTTTTCTGGATGACCCACGATTAGCCGTGAAGCTGATCAGAAGGAGATGTCATTCAGATAGTGAAAAGAAATCCCAACCATGGCTGGCACTGCAGAGCTAACGGTTCTTGGAGACTGTCCTTGGAGACAATCATTGCAGCTCCCTCCAGTGCTCCTGCTCCAGGGACACCTCCCAGCATGAGCTGCTCAGCCAACAGCCCCCTCCATGACCCCGGCTGGTTCCGTGACTCTGCCACAGACACTGCAGCCTCCCGGCCTGCCGGTAAATCTGTGCTGAGCTGGCAGCAGCCCACTGCATTTGGTCCCATCTGGGAGGCCTTGCTGGTTCTGAAGGTACTCCTGAGCAGGACAGGTGGTCTGTTTAAGGAAGCGTTACAGAAGATATCATATTTTGCATGTATAGCATGCACCAATGTTTTTGGCCCAAACTTTCAGGAAAATACTCTATGAGAAAGTGGCCGGCCCTCAGCCGTAAAACATACATCTTGGGAGTGCTAATATTCCTCGTGTAAATGTGCAGATGGCACCAGACGACCTCATGAATGGCCAGCAGGGCAGGAGCTTCTGAGGCCACTCAGCCTGTGGGCAGCCAGGTGGGCCCCTGGGTTCTGTCCAGGGCTCCTGGGCCCCTCAGTGCAGCCAGGCCTCGGGCCTCAGCCCTTGGCCCTCCTGTCTGCAGCCTGCCTCGCCAGCCCCACCACGGCCCCTTCCTGATCATGGCATTTGGTGGGGACTGCAGGATCTCAGACCCTCCTGGGCTGGAGCCCTGTGTGTCCAGTGGGCCCAGGAGGGAGGGCGTGGGGCCCTGGGAGGCCCCTGGGCTTTCCCATTATTGGTGCCCACTACCCGCATATAATGCATATCCTTAGTTTTCTCTCAAAATTTGGGTGAAAAAGTGCACATTATATATGACAGAATACAGGAACTTTATAATGCGTTGTTTGTAGGGGGAAGGGGCACACAGCTCGGGCAGAACCATTGCATTTCAACTACAATTTGCAAAATCACTTTTTTCTATTGGTCCTCCATGACCCTCATTGGTCCCCTGGATTTGGCCTTGGCAGCAGGACGGAATCGGAGGAGGCGGGTCCATCACATGACCAAAAGACACCCTGTGCCGATGGAGTTTGAAAGGCCCAGTGATAACTGCTGTGTGTGCTGTCCTGCTGGGGTCATTCAGTCCGTCCTCCAGGTCCTCAGGTCCCTCTCTACACACCGCGGGGCACACCAGCCGCGCTGCGGACCATTGCAGACCTCTGTCCCTCAGGACCCGTCTCTCAGGAGGCAGAGCAGTGGTGAGGACCACAGGCGTTGTTGTCGGGGTCACATCCACCTGCAGCTGTCATCCCTGTGACGCCAAGCAGGCTCTTTAGTTATTTTGATCTTGGTTTTCTCATTTGTTAGATCAATATAATAATGGTAACTGTCACCCAGAATTGGTACAGGATTACTGAGAAGACACTTTCATGCTGTTTACTGTTCTAAATGTTAGCTCTTAAAATCCTGACTTTTTCTGTTTTCCATTAAATGATTAAATGTATTCATCATCTCAAAGATGCCCACAGGATCTGCCTTTGGCTGTGGGACTTAAACCACAAATTAAATTTACCCCTAGGATCTTAAGCACGTCAATAGCTGAGATTAATGGCTAGAAAACACTGAGCTGCTCCTGAAGTCCCAGAATAAATGGAAGAACTGCACACGCACACACAAATACACGTGCACACAGATGTACACACACAAATACACGTGCACACAGACACACATACAAATACATATTCGCACAGAAACACGCACACACAAATTCACAGACATACAGACCCACACACACAAATACACATGCACACATGTACACATGTGCACACGCTCAAATACATATGCACACAGAAACACATACGCAAATACACATGCACACAGGCGCACACACACAAATACACATGCACACACACACAAATACACATGCACACAGAGGCACACACACAAATACATTTGTACACAGATGCGCACACACACTGTGTTGTTTGGGAACTTAGCACAGGGGAAGGTGGAGCAGGGATGAGCAGGGTCTGTTTGGGATCAACCCAGAACACAGTGGGGTGAGTGGGACAGAGGGAAAGGACAGGTCTGACCACAGTGGTGGCTTTAGGCAGGGGAGAAATGGAACAAAAGGCTAAGAAGGAGCTCAGCAGCCTGGGAAGGCCGGGATGGGGTGGTGTAGACAGCCGGCTGCCTCTGTGCCGTCACTTGTAGAGGAATGTTATGTGAGGAACTGGGGATGTATATAAGCCCCTGTTGGGCCTCTAGGTGGAGGACCTCCCAGCAGAGCGGTGATGGCGGGATCCTGTGGGGTCCTCCTGTTTCCACAGACCTGATGCCTCTTCCTCCCTGATGTTTTGTCTGTGAACCGACTGCGTAGTTCCCAGCTCAGTGCCTTGTGTAGTGTAGGTTGCAGTCTAATCCTCCTTGTCTGAAATGCTTGGGACCAGAGTGTTTTGGATTTCAGATATTTTTGAGTTTAGAATCTGCATATACATAATGAAATGTCTTAGGGATCGGATCCAAGTCTCAGAAAATTCATTTATATTTCATATATATCTTGCCCACAGAGCCTAAAAGTAATTTTATGCAATATTTTTAATAATTTTATACACAAAACAACACATCAAGTCAGGTGTGGGATGTTCCACTCGTGATGGCACGTTGGTACTCACAAGGTTTCGAACTTTAGAGCCTTTAGGATTTTGGATTTCTGGATTATGGATGCTCAATTGTTCAATTTGTTGGATTAATGTAGGAATAGAAAATGATGGGACAGAGAATTATGGGAGTGAAAGGAGAGCCGCTGGGCTGGGGACAGGCCCCAGCAGAGGCAGCGCTGACTCGTGTTGCTTCTCCGACTGGGGAGCTCGTGGCTTGCCTTCCCTGCAACCAAGACCTCCTGCCCCTGCCCAGTGCACTGATTCCAAAAGAGGGCCTTTACCGACAGGAGGCACCACTGGAAGGAATCTGTAATGTGGCCTGGAATAAGATTAGCCATGGAAAATTCCCTATGGAATGCTGTGCTTCTGTTTCCAAAACCATAGGTACAAGGCACCCTCCCCTGTATGTCTAAACAATTTAGTATTTACTTGATAAATGAATACACTAAAAAAAAAATTATGGCTGGGCGTGGTGGCTCATGCCTGTAATCCCACCACTCTTGGATGCTAAAGTAGGTGGATTGTTTGAGCTTGAGAGTTCCAGAACAGGCTGAATAAGTGTAAGACTCTGTCTCTCCTAAAAATAGAAAAACTAGCCGACCATTGTCGCAGGCACCTGTGCTTCCAGGTGGGAAGCTGAGGTAGGAGGATCACCTGAGCCCAGGAGTTTGAGATTGCTATGAGGTAGGCTGAGGCCATGGTACTCTAGCCTGAGCAACTCTGTCTTAAACAAACAAACAAAAACCTAAAATTATGTTGTTCTATTACTCTTGACTATAAATATTTACTATGGGAATGTCCATACTTTGGGCACTTTGTGATAGGATTAAATTGGACTCTCATTTCCTATTCCATGTGGATTTTTCCATGTGGTACTCGGTTGTTGTTGTTTCATTTTTTTCTTTATTAAATCATAACTGTGTACATTAAGGCATTTATGAGGTACAATGTGCTGATTTGATATACAATGTGGAATGCTTACATCAAACTGATTAACATAACCACTTCCTTGCTCATTTAATTGCTAGGTAAATATTTATAAATGTTCTAAATATTTATACTCTATTCTTAATAGTTTTGAAATGTACCATTGCACTGTGCACATTAGTTGAGGTCCACCAAATACCCTCCCTTCCCTTGGCCTCCCCCCCTCACCTCTCCCCCCGTTCCCTCCTGCTTTCTGGACTATAGTTATGTTTTACCATTTGTATGACTGCGTAGGTGGTTATATATTGATTTCACAGTAGCATTGAGTACATTGGATACTTTTTTTCCCCATACTTGAGATACCTTACTAAGAATATGTTCCAGCTCCATCTAGGTAAACATAAAAGATGTGAAGTCTCCTTCTTTTTTATGGCTGTATGGTATTCCATGGTGTACATATACCACAATTTGTTAATCCATTTGTAGGTCGATGGGCACATGTCTTGGCTATTATGGATTAGGCTGCAATTAACTTTCTGGTGCAAATGTCTTTGTTGTAAAATAATTTTTGATCATCTGAGTATATACCTAGTAGAGGAATTATAGGATCAAACGGTAGGTCTACATTTAGTTCTTTAAGTGTTTTCCAAAATTCTTTCCAAAAAGGTCGTATTAGCTTGCATTCCCACTAGCAGTGTAGAAGCATTCCCTTCTCTCTGCATCCTCACCAACATCTGTAGTTTTGCGATTTTGTGATGTGGGCTAATCTTACTCAAGTTAGATGATATCTCAAACTAGTTTTGATTTGCATTTCACTGATGGATGATCAGCATTTTTTCATGTGTTTGTAGGCCATGCACCTGTCTTCATCAGAGAAGTTTCTGTTCAAGTCTCTTGCCCACATAGAAATAGTGTTATTTATTCTTTTCTTATTGATTAGCTTGAGTTCTCTGTAGATTCTAGTTATCAGACTTTTGTTGGAAGCATTACCTGCAAAAATCTTCTCCCATTCCGAAGGTTGTCTATTTGCTTTACTTACTGTGCTCTTGGCTGTGCAAAAGCTTTTTAGTTTGATCAGATCACAGTAATGGATTTTTGGTGTTGCTTCAGTTGCCCTGAGGGTCCTCCTCATAAAATATTCTCCCAGGCCGATTTCTTCAAGTGTTTTCCCTGCACTCTCTTCTAGTATTTTTATAGTTTCATGTCTTAAGTTTAGATCTTTTATCCAGTGAGAATCAATTTTCGTTAATGGTGAAATGTGGGGGTCCATTTTCAGTCTTCTATAGGTTGCCATCAAGTTTACCCAGCACCATTTGTTAAATAGTGAGTCTTTCCCCCACTGAACATTTTTGATAGGCTTGTCAAAGATCAAATGGTGATAAGTAGTGGGGTTCAATATACCGCTCTGTTTTTGTGCCAGTGCCATGCTGTTTTGATCATTATAGATTTATAGTATAGCCTGAAGTCTGGTAATGTGATACTTCCTGATTTGTTCTTATTTCTGAGTAATGTATTTTCTATTTGAGGTTTTTTCTGATTCCATATAAAACGAAGTACTATTTTATCAAGTTCTTTAAAGTATGGCAATAGTGCTTTAATAGGGATTGCATTAAATCTGTAAATTGCTTTGAGTAGTATGAACTTTTTAACAATGTTGATTCTTCCCAGCCATGAGCATGGTATGTTTTTCCATTTGTTAACATCTTCAGCTATTTTTTTCCCAGAGTTTTATAGTTCTCCTTATATAGGTCTTTCACATCCTTGTTAGGTAAATTCCCAAATATTTCATCTTCTTTGGCACTATTGTAAAAGGAATAGAATCCTTGATTGTTTTTTTCAGCTTGACTATTGTTGGCTCATACAAAAGCTACTGACTTGTAAGTGTTGATTTTGTATACTTAGACACTGCTGTATTCCTTTTTTTTTCTTTTTTTCTTTTTTTATTATTATTTTTTTGTACACTGCTGTATTCCTTGATCACTTATAAGAGTTTTGAAGTTGAGTCCCTGGGATTTTCCAGGTATGGTGATTTTCCAAGTATAGGATCATATCATTAGCAAAGAGTGAGAGTTTGGTCTCCTCTGACCCTATTTGGATACCCTTGATCACTTTCTCTTGCCTGATTGTGATGGCTAAGACTTCCATTACTATATTGAATAGCAGTGGAGACAGTGGGCATCCTTGCCTCGTTTCTGATCTGAGTGGAAATGTTTTCAATTTAACACCATTCAATATGATATTGGCTATGGGTTTGCTGTAGATGGCCTCTATTAGTTTAACAAATGTCCCTTTTATGCCTATTGTCTTATGAATCCTGATCATGAAAGGATGCTGGGGCCCGGCACCTGTGACTCAATGGGCTAAGGCGCCATCCATGTACACCTGAGCTCACGGGTTCGAATCCAGCCTGGACCTGCCAAACAACGATGGCCGCAACCAAAAAATGGTCAGGCGTCGTGGCAGGCACCTGTAATCCCAGCTACTTGGGAGGCAGAGGCAGGAGACTCACTTGAGCCCAGGAATTGGAGGTTGCTGTGAGCTATGATGACACAGCACTCTATCCAGGGTGAGAGCTTGAGGCTCTGTCTCAAAAAAAAAAAAAAAAAAAGATGCTGGATATTGTCAAAGGCTTTTTCTGCATCAATTGAGAGAATCTGACGGTCTTTGTTTTTATTTTATTGCTGTGATGTATTACATTTATAGATTTGCATATATTGAACCAACCCTGTAACCCTGGAATAAAACCAACTTGATCATGGTGTATAATGTTTTAATGTGTTGTTGAATTCTATTTGTTAAGATCTTATTGAATATTTTTGCATCGATATTCATTAATGATATAGATCTATAATTTTCTTTCTTTGTTGGATCCTTTCCTGGTTTGGGGATCAGGGTAGTATTTGCCCCATAGAATGTGTTGGTAAGTATTCTTTCTTTTTCTATGCTTTGGAAAATGTTGTATAATATAGGTACTAGTTCTTCTTGAAAGGGTTGATAGAATTTGCATGTGAAGCCATCTGGTCCTGGACTTTTCTTTTTAGGGAGATTTCATATTGTTGATGCTATTTCAGTGGTTGATAGAGGTCTATTCAAGGTTTCTAATTCTTTTTGGTTGAGTCTAGGAAGGTGTCAGGCCTCCAGGTATTGGTCCATTTCCTTCAGATTTTTTTTAAAATTTTTTTTATTTTTATTAAATCATAATTGTGTCCATTGGTGCAATCATGGGGCACAATGTGCTGACTTCATATACAATCTGAAATATTTTCACTGAACTATTTAACATAGCCTTCATGGCCTTTTAATCACTATATGAAGATATTTATATTCTGCATTTAATAATTTTCACTTG
>CAUYON010113902.1:0-18116 GCA_963573935.1 Arctocebus calabarensis
GGCGGGCGCCTGTAGTCCCAGCTACTTGGGAGGTGGAGGCAAGAGACTCGCTTGAGCCCAGGAATTGGAGGTTGCTGTGAGCTGTGATGCCACAGCACTCTATCCAGGGTGAAAGCTTGAGGCTCTGTCTCAAAAAAAAAAAAAGAAAAGAAAAGAAAAGAAAACCATTTCTGATCCAGAATTCCACATCCAGGCAAACTACCATCAAGTATGAAGGTAGAATATGGAAATTTTCAGAACCATAAGATCTCAAAATATTTAATTTCTTAGAAAAACTTTCCCCAGAAACTACAGGAACATGTGCTCCTTCAAATCAAGGAAGTAAAACAAGAAACAAGGTACAGGACCTGAGGACAAGGATCTCTCATGGGCACTCAGAGAAAAAGTCTTCTCATTTCTCTTTTTTCCGTTCTCTCTCCCATGGCTTTAATTCAACGCTTTACCGTTTTTTTCTTTTAAACTAATGAAGTAAGATTCTTTTCCTTTTTTTGAGACAGAGTCTTGCTTCGTTACCTTTGGTAGAGTGCTATGGCATCACAGCTCACAGCAACCTCAAACTCTTAGGTGCAAGCGATTCTCTTGCCTTGGCCTCCCAAGTAGCTGGGACTACAGGTGCCTGCCATTTTTAGAGATAAGTTTTCACTTTGGCTCAGGCTGGTCTATGTTCAAAGATCGGGTCTCAGTCTAGCTCAGGCTGGTCTCAAACCCATGAGCTCAGGCAATCCACTCGCCTCAGCCTTCCAGAGTGCTAGGATTACAGGCATTGCCACCACACCTGGACTGAAATAACATTCTTTTTTTTTGCAGTTCTTGGCCGTGGCTGGGTTTGAACCCACCACCTCTGGCATATGGGGTCAGCGCCCCACTCCTTTCAGCCACAGGCACTGCCCTGAAATAACATTCTTAACAGTATTCCTTCTTTTACTCTCATGCCATCTCATATGCTGCCACCAAAGTCTCATTCTATATATACATAGCTGATCATTTCCACATACAAAAAAAAACTTTTTTTTTTTTTTTTGAGACAGAGTCTCACTTTATCACCCTCGGTAGAGTGCCGTGGTGTCACGCAGGTCACAGCAACCTCCAACTCCTGCGCTTAGGCGATTCTCTTGCCTCAGCCTCCCGAGTAGCTGGGACTACAGACTACTTGCCCGGCTACCCACATACAAAATTTTTTAATGCTAATGTTTCAATTATCTATTTGTGTGGTGGCTTCAAGCAATAATCATTTATTTAACTATAATTTTCCAATCTGGTCTGGGCTCAGGGAGATGGTTCTTCTGCTGTTCTTGCCTGGGTTACTCTTGTATCTGCAGTTCAACTGGGCCTGGAAATCCAAGATGGCTTTACTTATATGTCTGGCATCTTCACTCAGACAGTTGGAAATGCCAGGTCTGGCTGGGAATCTCTCTCTGTCTATGCAGCCTCTCAGACAAGACAATCAGATTACTTTACATGGTAGATCAGAAATTTAAGAAGAATTCCAAGAGGCTAAGTTTCAATGTACTTATCAAATCTTTGCTTGCATCATATTTGTCGATGTCTAATTGGCCAAATCAAGTCACATAGCAATATCCAGAGTCAATATCAGAGGAGATTACCCAAGGATGTAAATATATCATGGATATGCTTACAACTTACCAAAGTTTTGCCTAAGCTCACAAGTCCCTCAAGATCTAGCTTTTACCTCTCAAACCCTATTTCTCCCCACTCAACCCTCTGATCTCACACTCTATCCACACTAATAACTAACTCTTGTATTTCACTTGGTATTTTCCAGGCACTGTTCAAACCAGTTTTATGACAAAAGAAAATAATATAAAATTATTATCCATCATAATAATCCATTTTGCAATTGAGTAAACTGAAGCATAGTTATTAGAACAAGTTGCAGATGAAGAGACTGAGGCAACAGGAGCTTAAAGAACTTGTGCCAGGTCCTTGGATAATAAGTGACAGAGGGACTTTTTAATATTCTTCAGCACTATTATATGGTCTCTTGGGGAAAGTGATCAGCTCAGGAATATCCTGAAATGTCTCTGGGCTTCCTCTGAATTTCTTGCTTTCTGCTCTTCTGGCAGAAAAATGCCTTCTCTTTTCCCAGTGTCAACACATGAGGTGAAGATTTCCTGGCTACTCCAGGTAGATCTAGGTGCTATCATACCTATTTCTACCGCTCACCTACAAACAGGAGGCAATTATCATCTCTTATTGCTTCTATTCATTTTTATGATTGTCTCATTTACTGGGCATAACAATGGAGGGAAAGGGCTTATTCAAAATACAGATTCCTAAGCTGTCCTCCATGATCCTGACACTGGAACCACTGCCCTAGACCAGAGATTTGCAAATCTCTCAGGGCCAGATAGTAAATAGTTTAAGCTCTGTGAGCCATGTGGTCATTGTCATAATTGCTCAACTTCATTGTGGTAGCCATAGGCAATACATAGATGAATGAACATGTATGTGTTTCATTAAAACTTTATGAATACTGACACTTGAATTTTATATTATTTCCTTGTATCATAAAATTTTATTTTTCTTTTAACTTTTCTTGAAAATTGAAAATATTTTTAGAATCATTCTTATTCTTAGATCACAGGCTATATTAAACAGGGAGTAGGCTAAATTTTGGGCTATAGTTTGCTGACTCCTGCTGTAGACTACAAGCGTACAGTGTTAACAGTCTTAGTATTTATTTTTCAAATAAATGAATCACTGAACAAATGAAAATAATAACGGACTGAATTTGCTTCACATTGGAAAGTATTTTTCCCTAAAAAGGATATTCTTTTTTATTTTTATAATTTGGGCAAATCTTTAATGTCTCTAATTCTGATCCTTCGCCAGGAAAATATTGTTAGGTTTAGTGAGTGGTTTTCAAACTCTGCTCCATTAACCCTGGGAGCCTCACACAGGATCCAGTGTGAAGGGTAAGAGAGGAGAAGGTGGAGTTAGTGGATGTCAGGAACCCTTTATACTTATACCAGCCAGAAAAGCATCACTGTTTATCTGTCTTAAATATTCAGTTTCCAAAAAAGAATTTATTTGAAGGAAGATTTGTTCTATTATTTTATTGTGTTTTGAAACTACTATCAGTCTAATGAAGGTAATCAGACAAAGGAATGAAATAAGAGTTATAAAAATTGGAAAAGAAGTTCTAAATTTTGAGTATTGATAGCAAATATGATTGAATAGCTAACAAACTCAGGAAAATACACTGAAAAAACTCTTTCAGACAATAAGAAAAATCAATAAAAGGGCTGAAACGATTTTTTCTTACATTTGGAAACAACCAATTACAATAATAAAAAAAATCCAAGGATAAACGGAGCAATGGAAATGTAATATGCATATAACAAATTGTACAAATAGTACTTCAAGTCAAAGATTCAGCATCATAAATATATTCTTTTCCATTAAAGTATCCATATATGTCAACAAGATTTTTTGTACAAAACAGATTCTTATTTTATGGGAAAAATAAACAAGCCAGAATAGCTAGAAAAATTCTGACAAATTTGAAATGAATAATTCTGTTGAATTAAATGAAAACCTGAGAAATAATAAAAATAAATGACCTTTATATCGTGTATGAAAATGTAAGTCTATAAATAAAAAAATTAAAACAAGTTGATGGTGGTGCCTGAATAGATAGATCAATGAAACAAAATGAAGAGTCCAGAAGTAGACTGAGATACATGTGAGAATTTAGAATATGATAAAGGTGGCATTTTAATTCAGGGTAGAAAAAATGAGTTATTCAATATATAATGAATCTGGCAAAACATAAAATCATTTCTTATAATAAAATAAATTCCAGACAGATAAAAGAATTAAATCTAAGCAATGAAAGTATAAATGTACTAAAAAAATACAGGAGAATGTTTTTATAATATTAAAATAGGTAAGATCTTTCTAGGCAAGAAACAAAGCCTAAGGGATATTAAAGAGCTGACTGACATATTTAAAATATAAAAAAAAGTTAAAAGTAACTTAAAAGTTACACATTTAAGTCTGAAAAAATACCATAAATTAAGAAGGTAAGCCGAGAGCAGTGGCTCATGCCTATTATCCTACCATTCTGGGAAGCTGAGGCAGGTAGATTACCTGAGCTCAGGAACTCAAGACCAGCATAAGCAAAGAGAGAGACCCTGTCTCTAAAAATAGGCGGGCGTTGTGGTGGGCACCTGTATTTCCAGCTACTTGGGAAACAGAGGCAAGAGAATTGTTTGAGCCCAAGAGTTTGAAGTTGCTGTGAGCTAGGACACCATAGCACTCTACCAAGGGCAACAAAAATTGAGACTCTGTCTCAAAAAAGTAAAAGGAAATTAAAATTTAAGGGACAAACTGGGGAAAAATACCTGCAGCACACATAATAGAAGATAATTTTCTCAATATATAAAGAGACCAAATCAGTAAGAGAAAAATCTACATTCCAATGGAAAAATGACCAACTAACATGACAAAGATCATAGAACAAAAATACCAATGGCTTTTTAAAACAAACAAGATGACAATTATTCAAGTTGACTTAGATCCCTCATCTACCAGAGAAGCAAAAAGTAAAATATTTATGGCACTCTCTGCGTAGAAAATTAGAAAACAGGCATTTATCATTTCTTTTTGCATAAAGTATAACATGGAACCAACCCATTGGAGGCAATTTGATAATAGCTATCAAAACTTGAAACCAAATGGAGGCAAAACACGATGGTAAGAGGGACTTTACCTAACAAATGCAATCAGTGTAACATGGTTTCTTGTACCCTCAATGAATCCCCAACAATAAAAATAAAAAATAAATAAAATTAAAAAAAAAAAACTTAAAACCAGAAATCCCTCTTGGAATGTACATATCCTATATATTTGTTTACAGAAGTGAGCAAACTTAGAAGGATAGCTATTATAAGATGTAACAGAAAATACCAAAACATAGTTAAATGTCATTAGTAGAATTTTAGTTATAGTATTTCACTTTAATGGGAAACTCTGCAGACACTGAGAAAGGATAAGATAAATCTATATCAACAGATATGGAAGGACCTACTAAATATATTTTATACACAAAAATACGAATAATATTTCACTGTGCATAGGTACAGTGTTGTTGTTATGCATTCATCCATCGATGGACATTGATATTGATTCTGTATCTTGGCTATTGTGAATTGTGCTGCAAGAAACATGGGAGTGCAGGTATCTCTTCAATATTCTGACTTCCTTTATTGGGAAGTCAGCAGTAGGATTACTAGACCATATGGTGGTTTTATTTTTAATTTTTTGAGGATCCTCCATACTGATTTATTTATTTTTATTATTTAAATTTCCAAGCTTTATTCAACCATAAAAAGTATGAAATTCTAGCATTTGAAACAATGTCGATGGAAGTGGAGGACATTGCATCAAAGGACGCAAGCCAGGCACAAATATTGAATGTCCTTATTCATATGTGGGAGCTAAAGAAGTTGACCTCATGGGGGTGGAGAATAGAATGATGGTTACCAAAGAGACTTAGAAGAATAATGAGGAGGCAGGGAAAAAAGGGATTGGTTGATGCATATAAAAATACAGTTAGGTCGTAGGAATAAGATTTAGTGTGTGATAGCACAAGAGGATAACTACAGTTAGTAATAGTTTATTATATATTTCAAAATAACTAGAGAAATAGATAGTGACTGTTCCCAACACAAAGAAATGATGAATGTTCACGGCGATGGATATCCCAATTACTCTGATTTGCTCAATACACATTGTATGCTTGTATTAAAACAACACACGTACCCCCTAAATATGTACAACTCTTATGTACCCATAAAAACTAAAAGTAAATAAACAAATGAAAATAAAATAAACACACAAAAAATATATAACTTTTAGATTTCTAGTTATTAAAAAGAAAAAGAAACAGCAGCGTGTGTATATGCATGCCCAAATACAGTACAGAATGAATGTTCTTTATCCAAAATGCTGAGGACCAGAAGTATTTCAGACTTTGTTAGGGGGTTTTGATTTTGGAATATTTGCCTATACTTCATGAAATTTCTTGGGAATGGGATCCAAGTCTACACATGAAATTCATTTATGTTTCATGTACACCTTATACACATAACTAGAAAGAACTTTTATGCAATATTTTAAATAATTTCCTAAATGCCTATCAACCCAGGAATAGATTAATAAATTGTGGTATATGTATTTTATGGAATACTACTGAGCCATAAAAAAGATGTAGACCTTACATGTTTTTTTAGAGACAGAGTCCCATTCCATCACCCTCACAGCAACCTCTAGCTCCTGGGTCCAGGTGACTCTCTTGCCCCAGCCTCCTGAGAAGCTGGGACCACAGGAACCCGCCACAACACCTGGCTACCTCCTTATTGCAGTTTGGCTGGGGCTGGGCCTGAACCCACCACCCTCAACACATGGAGCCAGCGCCCCACTCCCTGAGCCACAGGCATCACCCAACTTTACATGTTTTGTATTAACCTGCATGGAGCTGAAACACATTCTTCTTGTGTAGAATATCACAAGAATGAAAAAAAACAAGCACCCAAAGTACTCAATACTAATATGAAGCCAGTAGTCCATCTAATACATGCCCACATAGGAGAAAAACTCAATTCAATTCAAGATGGGGGGAGGGAGGAGAATAGAGGAGGCAGAGGAGAGGAGGGAGAAGGATTGGTGTGGTCCCACTTAATGGACACAGTGTGTAGGTATACGGCAGCACCTCCTAGGGGCAAGACACAATTACAGCAGGGACTATACCTAATAAATGCAAACATTGTAACTTAATTCTTTGTACCCTCAAATGAACCTGAAATTTAAAAAGAAAAATAAAAGAAATAATAAAGGAAAAAATAATTTTATGCATGAAACAAAGTCTGTGTACCTAGAGCCATCAAAAAAAAAAAGGAATCAGATGTAGAATTTTCCACTTGTGGTATTATGTTGGTGTTCAATTTCAGATTTCTGATTTTTGGATCAGTGATGCTCAAACTGTCCTCGTATATTTATATAAATTATCTCTCGATGACTACACAGAAAACCAGTATCAATAGTTGTTTATAAGGAGATGGGTTCAAACTAGTGATTTGTCCCCCATTACCTAGTCACAAGTTGTTCCTTATCTTGGATCCCCAGATGTGAGCTAATCCTATGGCCACCTGGAATAAACATTACATTTCCCAGCTTCCTTGGCAAACAAGTGTGATTCACTTCTAATCAATGTGCATCCTTGAAAAGAGATTTGTGATGTTATCCTACTCCTGTCTTTCCTGCTGGAACTCAGCCTGTTTGGAGTGTGAGAGAAACACCCTATTTTGACAATGGCCAGACAACAGAATAGAGTCAGGGTCCCTGATCATGGTGGCTTCATCATGCCAGCCTTGGACTGCTTGCCTCGGGAGTTTGTTTTGCCGGAGAGAAATAATTGTCTATCTTGTTTCAATCATTAGTATGAACTTTATTTTATTCATATCTAAAGCTAACCCTACATTATTAAAGAGGGGAGCGAGGTGACTTGCAGGGGGGTGGGTGATAGGTAGACTCCCATTTTATAGTTAGAAATACAGAGTGAATGAATGACAACATAAATCTCTGTATAAAGGACTCTGTTTTCTTTTTTGTTGAATTCCTCTAACCTTGCAAGGATTGTTGAGGCATCTTTACCCTCTAAGATTACAACAGTTTCTGGATATAGTATTCATTCAAGCAACCTAAAAGCCCACATGACAGACCTGATGATTTCTTACGGAGTGTTCTGATTGTGAGAATCCATGAAAATAAGAGGTAAGTGTGGGTGTGCAGTGGGCAATGAAAGGCGGGGAGAATATTCAGCTTAGCCTACACCTAAGTCTCAGTGGGAGTCTTCCTAATTAAAGATACTCGGAGTCTGAGGCTTTTTATACCATCATAAATTAAGTTGCTTGTTACTTGATCAGTTCTGAGCTGGAGTCATTCCAGTACCCTGCTAAGAGAAGCAGATATTTTATTTAATTTAGGATGTGCTGGCAATACTGCCAAACATAAACGAGAACCTGGAAACATTATCAAACAGAAGGCGTGACGCATAGCAACACTGTCAATAATCTCCTGGCTTTCTGTTTTGATCTATGAATATTGTTTTAAGAAAGTAAGAAAAAAGAAAAGACAGTGAATCTGGAAACACTGACCAGGATGCTAAGGAACAAAATCCTTTTTGCTTTCCTGGGTGAAAGTGAATAAGTTCTGTTTATATTCTTATTATCTACTACTGGTCCCCGATCATGGCTGAACATTAATGTCATCCTGAAGAACTTCTATTTAATATAGATTCTCAGACTCCATATCCCAAAATGCTGATTCAGGAGATATACTAAAGCCGAAATCTCTATATTTTTAGGACGTTGCATTGGTCATTCTGATAGCTGATAGCTGGTTCTTCGTTTAGGAAGACCTGACGTAGATCTATTCAGTAATCTTACATGCCCAGTAATGTGCTGAATATTTTGTCAGATACAAGGAGACCGTGATTTGGTCTCTTGGTGACAGAATATTATACTCTAGATATGAATAGCATTGCCTCTTCTACAAATTCAGAAAAAAACGTGTTCATATCACTTTCTCATTTTGTTTTTGTTGTTATTTTTTCAATTAATCATTCCACTAGAGTCATTCCAGTATTCTTCTTGGGACTTCCCCCACCTTATACTATTTGGGTTCTCCAGAGAGAACAACAGGATAGACAGATGATAGATATACATAGATAGAGATATAGGTATCGATATAAATAAATAAAATTCAACACAAAACTACTTAGAACAATGGTTCTAAAACTTTTTTATTTATTTATTTTTATTTATTTATTATTATTATTATTTTTTTGTAGAGACAGAGTCTCACTTTATCACCCTCAGTAGAGTGCCGTGGCGTCACACAGCTCACAGCAACCTCCAACTCCTGGGCTTAGGCGATTCTCTTGCCTCAGCCTCCCGAGTAGCTGGGACCACAGGTGCCCACCACAACACGCAGCTATGTTTTTGTTGCAGTTTGGCTGAGGCTGGATTTGAACCTACCACCCTCAGTATATGGGCCCGGCACCCTACCCACTGAGCCACAGGTGCCGCCCAACTTTTTTATCTTTTTAACCCCTGAGCTACCAGTGCTGAGCCTCGTGTGGAATTTTAATTTTATATATATACACACACACACACATACATACATATAAAAGCTTCAAATGACCACATTGTTATTACTTACCTTTAATAAACACAGTGTTCCACGTGGACTTTCTTCACAGATATCCTAGACATACAATTGTTTGCTAAGACAGGCCAACTCAGCTACATGTGCTAATTTCGAGAATTTCCTGAGAGTTCGGAATTGTCCCAGCTTGCTTCAGGGAGTTCACGTCTCAGACCCCTTTGCTACTACATATTCAAAATAAAATAGCAAATATTGCTTCCCCACACAATTACTGTGATTATAAAAATAAGAAAATCAAAAATTTTTCTTTGGCAAACTCAATTTTTAGTTTGCTTATGCTATATATTTGTTTAATTTTATTACTATTACTGAAAATATTTTTATCATATAAAGGAGAGGGTTATTAAAAAAATATATTCACTTCAGGTGGTGAGCACACTAGGTACAATGCTGTCTACATTCCCATGACCTGCCTTTGTTCCCTAAGCCATAGCCACTGTGTCTTGGCAGCAGAGTTCTAAGAAGCTTCCAGCATCAGCTCCGTGCTATGCATAAACAGTTCCTCATTAGGTCCTAACGAGATCAACAACTTAGACTTTCTTTCTCCTCAAGATAATTATATGTGTACATATCTATCTATCTATATATTTTTTTTATTAGACAGTCTCACTTTTTCTCCCTGGGTAGAGTACTCTGGTATCACAACTCACAGCAACCTCAAACTCCTGGGCGCAAGTGATCCCCTTACCTCAGCCTCCTGAGTAGCTGGGATTACAGGTGCCAGCCACAACACCTGGCTACTTTTTTTTTTTTTTCCAGTTTTTGGCCGGGGCCAGGTTTGAACCCGCCACTTCCCGTATATGGGGCTGGCGCCCTACTCCTTTGAGCCACAGGCACCACCCATCACTTGGCTATTTTTTAGAGACGGGGGTGGGGTGGGGGGTGGGGATCTGGCACTTGCTCCTGCTGGTCCCTGTCTTCTGAGCTGCGGCAATCCACCTGCCTCGGCCTCCCAGAGTGCTAGGATTACAGGCATGAGCCATCGTGCCCCACCAGGATAATTACATTCTTGGTGTTCTATGTTTTCCCTTATTAGGTTGCCCAGGTGGGAGCCAACCCAATTCAACCCAACAGATTTCCTAAATTACAGTGGACTAAAAGAACAGCAGTATTTTCTTTCCCAGTTCTTCCAGGAAATTCTTAGACTTCATGTGCAAATGGATCCTTGATCCACCTTTCTGCCCCTTCCAAGTGACCAGCATTGCATACCAGGTGCTAAGAAAAATATTTGCTCTCCCCCCCACCTTTTTTTATCACCCCTCATAGAGCGCCAAGATGTCATAGCTCACAGCAACCTCAAACTCTTGGGCTCAAGAGATCTTACCTCAGCCTTCCAAGTAGCTGGGACAACAGGCACCCACCACAATGCCTGGCTATATTTTAGACATGGGATTTCACTCTTGCTCAGGCTGATCTTGAACTCCTGATCTCAGGCAATGCAACCAAGTCAGCCTCGCCTCTCCGAGTGCTAGGATTATAGGTGTGAGCCACCTCACCTGGCCTCAGGTGCTAAGGCAATATTTACTCACCCACTTTTTTGGGGGGAGGGGGGAACAGAGTCTCACTATGTCGCCCTCAGTAGAGTGCTATAGTGTCACAACTCACAGCAACCTTTAACTCTCTTGCCTCAGCCTCACAAGTAGCTGAGACTACAGGCACCCGCCACAAAGCCTGGCTATTTTTGTTGTTGCAGTTGTCATAGTTGTTTAGCAGGCCTGGGCTGGGTTTGAACCTGTCTAACCCAGTGTATGTGGCTGGCGCCCTTACCACTGATCTACAGGCACCAAGCATGCTCACCCACTTTTTCATAAAAAACCTTTATTTGCAAAACTAATAAAAAATAACCACCTTTGATTCTTCTTTTTGGGATTCTGCCCCAGACTACAAGACAAGCAGACACTTTAAGTATTTTCATTCAACAGTAATCCCTTCATCTCCATCTCCCAGGAACTCTGTTATATAGATGATACATAGGTATTGTTGTAGGTTGAATTGAATTTGTGTTCCCCAAAAGATAAGTTCAAGACTAGCACCTGTGAATATGACCTCATTTGGAAATAGGGTTTTTGTACATATTAATTAAGTTAAGATGAGGTCATACTAAATTAGGATGACCCCAAATCCAATGACTGGCATCCTTATAAAAAGAAGAAAAACTGAATGCAGACACAAGTGGAGAAGGCTGTGTGAAGATGAAAGCAGAGTGACGCAACTACAACTCAAGGAATTGCCCAAGAATTGCTGGCAAACCCTGCAAACAAGAAAAAGATAAGGTGGCAAACTCCCAAGAGCTTTCAGATTGAGATGAATCTGCCAACTCCTAATCTTCAGAACGGCAAGAAAATACTTTTTTTTCTGTTTCTTTAAGACACACCATTTAAGTTTCCTAAGTGATAACAACTCTAAGATGAGGTTAAATAACCCATCACAATTTGTGATATGTTTTTGTGTTTTTTCTGTTTGTTTTTGTTTGGTAGCTCGGTTGGTTGTTTTTTTAGAGACAGGTCTTACTCTGATGTCCAGGCTAAAGAACAGTGGTATCATCAGACCTCACAGCCACCTCCCACTCCTGGGCTCAAGTGATCCTCCTGCTCAGTCTCCCTAGTAGCTGCACACTGCCATGCCCCGCTGATTTTTCTAGATTTTATAGAGATGGAGGTCTCACTATGTTGCTCAAGCTTGTTGTGAACTCCTGGTTTCAAGCAACCCTCCACCCTGCCCTCCCAAAGGGCTGAGATTACAAGTGTGAGCTGCTATACTTGGCCTTGTTTTATCTTAATCACAACAAAAAGCCAATATATTTCCTAACTCAAACCACCAAAAACTCAAAGGACCAATAACCAGCTCATGGGCAAGAAGCACCCATACTGTCCAAATTATGATTTCTAAATATTATTTTCCTGTCAAAGCAACCAGGGGGTCTTCAAAAAAGTGGTTAATTCTGGATCTGGGCAAAGAATGTAAAAGATACATTCAAACATCGTGTTACTCAAAAGATCAAGGCAACCACTGAAAACCTCGGGATGGTGTCAAAAGTACTCAGGAAGTGGCAGTGGGTAGCTCAATGGGTAGAGTACCAGCCACACACACCAAAGCTGGTGGGTTCGAACCCAGCCCAGACCTGCTACACAACAATGGCAACTGCAAAAAAAATAGCCAGACTTTGTGGCAGGTGCCTGTAGTCCCAGTCTTTTGGGAGGCCGACACAAGAGAATCTCTTAAACCCAAGAGTTTGAGGTTGCTGTGAGCTGTGACATCACTGCACTCTACCCAGGGCAATAGCTTGAAAGTCTGTCTCAAAAAAAAAAAAAAAGTACTCAGGAAGCAACCTAAATAAACTCCATACTGCTAAAATAGGAAATTTGAGCATCAAAAAGCATAATAATTTTAATGGAATAAAGTGCTTCAAATATATGCAAAACCATGATTTTTATAAATTATAGCAAAACTAAACTAATCGGTCAACCTTTAAAAGATGTCAGGAAAATATCTCATTCCTTTGCAATATGATAAAGGAAAAAAAATCAAGATTGTCGTGTCTTTTCTTATCTAGTCTGTTTTTCATAATACCCAAATAATAAATGAAGGAACAGTTCTCTTTATAGAAGTATTCTAATGAGTAAATATAAAGGAATGGCAAAATTAGATTATTACCATTTTGTAACCTCTACTAATGGTACTAAAAGAAAGGCATTAAGGCAATATTTTCTTCTTGATGGAAAAATACACCACCTACAAAGTAATGATAAAAATAACCCTAACCTGAACCAGATGAAGTCTCTAAATCTAATTGCAAATTCAGAGGAAAAATCGCAAATAAGGGAATATATTCAATTACACCATTGGGGATGCAATCAGCAAAATCTAGACTTTGGGAAACTGTAAAATAACAACAGTAATCAAATTAAGAAAAAAAGAGAAAGGGAAGAGGATATTATAGATTAAAAGTGCTATCAACCAATGGCAAACAATAGACTTTAAGTTACAATTCAAAACACTGTAAACAATGTTTTAAGTAGAGCAATCACTTCAGGGTGAACATTTATGTGACAATATTGATGAATTATTATTTTTTTACACTTTTTTTTTTTTTTTGGCCAGGGCTGGGTTTGAACCCACCACCTCCAGCATATGGGGCTGGCATCCTACTCCTTTGAGTCACAGGCACCAACCATTATTGATGAATTATAAATTTGTAATTACCAATACTGGTAATAATGGTATTATATGCTATAAAGAGAGTTTTTATTTTGCAGAGATATATATTGAAGTATTTACAGAGGAAATGATATGATATTCAAGCTTGACTTCAAAATAATCTCAAACAGGGAAGAGTTGAGAACCAATGGAAAAACTTGACCATGTACTAACAACCTTTGAAGCTGAGCAATGAATACATCAGGTTTATTACACTATTTTGTCTACTTTTATGTTTATAATGAGGTAAAATAAAAAGTTTACGAATGTCAATATCTAAAAAGTTAGATGAAACCCCATTGATAGAATCACAGTTTTACAAGTTCTTTCTTGCTTGCTTGCTTGCTTGCTTTCTTTCCTTTCTTGCTTTCTTTCTTATTTATTTTTTATACAAAGAGTCTCACTATATCACCCTCAGTAGAGTGCTGTGACATCACAGCTCACAGCAACCTCCAACTCTTGGGCTTAAGCGATTCTGTTACCTCAGCCTCCTGAGTAACTGGGACTACAAGTGTCCACCACAATGCCTGGCTACTTTTTGGTTGCAGTTGTTGTTTTAGCAGGTCCTGGTCGGGCTCGAACCTGCTAACTTCGGTGTATGTGGCCAGCATCCTACTCACTGAGCTATGGGTGCCAAGCCAAGTTCCTCTTTTATCTACCATCCTCTCTCTAATAACAGCTTTCTGGTGGTGATGCAATCTACATCTAGGTACACTTCAGTCTTAGCTCAGTGATTGGCACATAGCAGTTACTCAATAAATGTGTAACTTGAAAGTAGTTCCTTTAACATCAATATCAAACACTATTGCTCTAATCAAATTTGTTTAGTCACCTATGAATTTAATTTGATTTGATTTATGTGTTATCAATAAAATGGCCCCTGGAAGTTTTCATCAAGTAAGACTGAGCACACTCCACATGAATGTCACACCATCTAGATAGTCCTGAAGCGAGTCTGTTGTGCTCAGGTATTCCACAAAGACCACACTGCCAAACAAGTTAAATTTAAAGAAGAATCCTTTTACTGAAGAGCCAGCTAGTGACTGCTTTAGTGTCCCAAAATGTGGTTTCTGAGAGCAACCCCAAATGCTTAAGGGGTTGAGTTTTTGAGGCTTGGTCTTCATCCTGGTTGGCATTCAGGCTGTCCAGGTACCTCCGGGTAGGGTAGCAAGCAAGCATTGTACAGAAGCAGAATTTTGCAGTTAGTTAGTCATACATCACACATCTTGGTTTGTTTTGTTTGTTTGTCTGTTTTTTAGAGATGAGTCGGTAGAGTGCTGTAGCATCACAGCTCACAGCAACCTCCAGCTCTTGGGCTTAGGTGACTCTCTTGCCTCAACCTCCTGAGTAGCTGGGACTACAGGCGCCTGCTACAATGCTGGCTATTTTTTTGTTGCAGTTTGGCTGGGCTGGGTTTGAACCCATCACCCTCCACATATGGGGCTGGCACCCTACTCACTGAGCCACAGGTGCCACCCACATGTTTGTTTTAACATTTTTCCCCTATACATCTTAGTTTCAGTATTTTCCCTACCTGATATTGTTTAAAAGTCAGTTGGGGAACAGTTGGTACCTCCCGGTCTGAGTTAGCCAAGCAAGAAACTTGGAGTGAACTAGAAGCAAGAAATTAATTAGTACTTTCCCAACTATTTTGGGAGTGAACTAGATTTATACTATTTTGCTGAGGTCTTACATTCCAGAAATTTGTCAGGAGTTAACTGGTATTTTTGAATTTTAGCCTAGGCCTAACAAGTCCCTATGGTACCACTCTATCAAACCTCAGTCATTAATGAGCTTCTCTAACCACGTGTCCTTTCTCCTTTTTCACCTCAAACACAAATGAAATCTTGGCATATTTTCTCTTCTCACTGCAGTTCTGAGGCTTTGATCAAATGCTAAGCTTCTGACATTTTTGCTCCTAACTCTATGAATTTGAGCCACACTTAGTTCTTGGTAGTTAGTGGGAGGTAAGAGGAAATTCAGCCAGAATCTGAAAAAGAAATCATCTGTGTAAATAGAATCTAAATATAAAATTATACACTATTCTTTTATGTTTTTCTAGAATTAAAAAAAAACTTCAATGTCATTTGTTTTGCTATGTTTTGTTTTGTTTGGAGACAGGATCTTGCTCTGACTCGCAGGCTACAGTGACATCAACACAGCTTGATGCAACCTCAAATTTCTGGGCTCAAGTGATCCTCCTGGCCCCAAGTTGCTAGGGCTACACATGCACCACCCACCCATTTTTTTATAGAGATGAATCTTGCTATGTTACCTAGGCTGATCTCGAACTCCTAGGCTCAAGCAATCCTCCTGCCTCGGCCTTCTGAACTGCTGGGATTATGGGTGTGAGCCACTGCCCTCAGCCTTTCACTTTTATAATCTGGGAACATTTTCCAAAATTCCACAGTACAATTTGATGGACATGTGCAATGGGATGGTGACCATCTAAATTTATTTTATTTTATTTTAGAGACAGAGTCTTACTTTGTTGCCCTTGGTAGAGTGCCATGGCATTAGAACTCACAGCAACCTCAAACTTTTGGGCTTAAGTGATTCTCGTGCCTCAGCCTCCCATGTAGCTGGGATTACAGGCACCCACCACAACGCCCAGCTACTTTTAAAGGTGCGGGTCTCACTCTGGCTCAGGCTGGTCTGGAATTTGTGAGCTCAGGCAATCTCTTAGCTCCTAGAGTGCTAGGATTACAGGCGTAAGCTACCACGCCCAGCCTTGACCATCTAAATTTGAAAGAAAATTCACACATATAGGAGGAATGATTTGAATTTCCATCCATCTGAAGGTAAGTCTTATCAATATCAAATGGTTTATGTGAGTGGAACAGAAATTTTATTAATATGTCCACCTGTGTTCTTAAAGCTCCCTGACAACAGCAGCAAATGAGACAGCAGCAGACCATTAAGAACATTTAATTGATCTCGTGACTTCTAGATTTCAAAAAGTTTGGAAGACCAAGCATTATGGAAAATATCTTAGCTTCCTCTTTCCAAGATACTCTTGGCCACTAAACTGATGTTCTTGTACAAGACATCTGCTTGTAGGTGATGACTGAGAAATGAAATGAGAATATAGCATAAATCTTCTGCCCCCAGTTCCCTACTCTGCCAGCCATTACTAGTACATGTGGGTGTTAATTTGGTAGTTGTCCCAGATTTCATAAAAACAAGGACAGCTTTCAGTTAAAAATGGCAACCTGAGGATACATTTAACTACCCTTTATTTCATCCATCTTTTTGTATGTTTTTGAAATAACCTACAGGTACCATAAATAGGGGACATCTTTCAGCACCACTGATAATTAAGAAATAAAGGAATCTTTGCTAAAGACCATAAGCTGAGTCCATGAGAAAAGACTCTTAGGCTGGGCACGGCGGCTAACACCTGTAATCCTAGCACTCTGCCAGGCAGAGGCAGGTGGATTGCTTGAGTTCACGAGTTCCAGACCAGCCTGAGTAAGAGTGAGACCCTGTCTCTAAAATAGCCAGGCATTATGGAGGGTGCCCAGCTACTCGGAAAGCTGAGGCAAGAGGATTGCTCAAGCCTAAGAGTTTGAGGTTGCTGTGATCTATGATGCCATACCACTCTACCGAGGGTGACAAAATGAGAGTCTGAAAGAAAGAAAGAGAGAGAGAGGGAGGGAGGGATCCAAAATGAGAAAAGACTAAAGAAATAGAAAACTTGATTGCCAAATTTCAAACAAATCAATGAATTAGAACCCTCAGAGCTTCCGGACCCAAAGATGAAAGATTATTCCAAAGCACGAGACAAAAGGAAACCGAAGTCCCGGTTCTGTGTGATCAATATGGCTTTTATTCCACCTGGGTGCAGGTGGGGTGAAATTCCTGACCAGGAAGAAGTCCATGTGGGCTATGGCAGGTGGGGATGTAAAGGGTTAGAGAGGCAGGGATTAGGCCATTCGCTATTTCCTTGGAAGGGACACGTACTTGATCATTCCCGGCAGGGCTAGTTCTACCTGGGCTGGTCAGTAATCTGATTCTATCAAACCCAAGTCTCCAGCAATCTTCCCAGAATTTAGGGGAAAATGTAAAGTAATAAAAAGGGGAAGGGGGATAGCTATGAATAAATCCAAAAGATTCAATATATATATAAGAAAAGTGTCAGAGTCGGTTTAAGAGTGTAAGTAATCTCAACGCTTTAGGAAGCCAAGGTGGAAGGATTGCTTGAGCCCAGGAGTTCCAAACCAGCTTGAGCAACATAGTGAGACATCTCACCACTGCAAAAATAAATGTTTAAAAGTTTGCTGGAAGCAGTGGGGCAACTTATAACCCCAGCTACTTGGAGGCTGATGTAGGGAGACCACTTGAGCCCCGGAGTTCAAGGTTGCCCTGAGCTGTGGTGATGCCACAGCACTCAAGCCTGGATAACAGACCAAGACTCTGTCTCTAAAAAAGAGATAACCAAGTGAAATTAATATATTGGCAACCTTAAAGTATTTGATAAGTTAAGTGCTAGATTATAAAAAGACCAACCATACAAACTACTAGAAAATATTTTTTTTTATAATTTTATTGAATCATAATTCTGTACATTGGTGCAATCATAGGGCACGATTCATATACATTCAGAAATGTTTTGATCGTACTGTTACAGTTAGCCTTCATGGCATTTTCTTGATCACTATATAAAG
>CAUYON010113907.1:0-71854 GCA_963573935.1 Arctocebus calabarensis
GATGTTACCTGATTGGAAGGCACCCCCAAACTTTATCCAGTCTACCAAGTTAAATCTCACCTACAAACATTGTCACAGAATGTGACATATATAGGCCTTTCATTGTTGAGTTGAGTTGATATTATCACACATTCTTTTTTTATTTTTTTTAGTTATTTTTTTTTTTGTAGAGGCAGAGTCTCACTTTATCACCCAGGGTAGAGTGCTGTGGCGTCACACTGCTCACAGCAACCTCCAGCTCTTAGGCTTAAGTGATTCTCTTGCCTCAGCCTCCCTAGTAGCTGGGACTACAGGCGCCTGCCACAGCGCCCGGCTATTTTTTTTTGTTTGTTTGTTTTTGTTTTGCAGTTCGGCCGAGGCTGGGCTTGAACCCGCCACCTTCGGTATATGGGGCCGGCGCCCTGCTCGCTGAGCCACAGGAGCCGCCCCACACATTCTTGAGATTGCCCAAGAGTTCGATATCATACAGATAAACCGAGGCCATTTTATTCTGAAAAAAGAAATCTAAAATGCTTTTGATATTTGTTGTGGTAATCTTTGAAAAACCTCAATGATATTCTCATGAACTGTCAGATTCTGAGCAGCGTGACTTGTTCATAATGTACTCTAAATGAGATTGGCTTTTTTCCAAACAGGGGAGTGAAGTACCATGTGTGTTGGGAAGTGAACTTTTTTCTCAAGATCAGAGGTTTGCATACTATTACCCGCAGGTCAAATGTTATTTGTCACCTGTTTTTTTGTAAAGTTTTATGGCAACATAGCTGCACTCCTTCTATTGTCTACAGATGACTTGCTGTGTAGTGGCAGACTTAGGTAGTTGAGATGAAAGAATGGCCTGCAGAGCTGAAAATATTTATTGTCTTGGCCCTTTACAGAAAATATTTTGTTGAGCCCTTCTTCTTGGCAGTAGTTAATTACATTAAAACTAATTATTGAAAAATTTTCTAGCTTCTAGTAAAAACATTATACCATTAGTGTATATAGTGGATTTTTTTCCTCATTACTGGTTGTGTGTGTGCGGGTATAGGTGTGATGTCCCTTTAATATATAAATGGTTTCCTTGGTGAAAATTTGTTAACAGTAAATGGGGTGAAGGTGTGTTGTGGGCTAAAATGTAGGATTACTTTATATTGCTTGTAATAAGGTTACATTTACTAAAAATGGGTTTTTAATTGAATGCTTTTCTTTGTAAAAATTGTTACTGGGAATCTATTGAATTTATATATTTTGGTCTGTGACTGGTTTCTAAACTTAAAGTCAAGTGTTGATATAATCTGAAAATCAGTATATGTCATTTTTAGTGTTTTTCTCCATACACTGACAGAATGAATCTTCATCAGTGATGGAGTAAATGTTTTTTAATTTTTTTTTTTTTTTTTTAGTAAAACCTTATAGTCAATGGTAACATGTAGAGTTCTCTGAAAGTCTTTTTTTCACGTATATGAATGTACACAGACTCTTTTCCAACTGTGGAATTATGCTGTACAATTAAGTGCATGAACTCATCCTAGAAAAAGTGCTACACACCTCATTGCTGAAAGATGATCACCTTGAAGTCCTCCCCTTGGGGAGCTGTGCTCTGACGCCAGGCCTAGCCCACCCTTCAGAGCAGGTTTGGAACTCTTTCTGGAATGGCTGTCAGAACTGTTGTTGTTTTACCCCTGGTGTCCTGAATGTCATCAAAATGTCTTCCTTTCAGTATTTCCTTTAACTTTGGGTAAAAAAAAAAGTCATTAGGGGTCGATTCAGGGAGGGTGTTCCAATACTGTTATTTGTTAACTGGCTAAAATTCCCTCACAGGCAGTGCCTTGTGAGCTTTTTGCTTTTTCTTTTTAATGAGCTCTTTTGCAACCATTTTTGTATACACTTTTCTCATGCTGCGACTTTCAGTTAAGATTTTCCCAACTGTTTCTCTATCGATCATTGTATAATTGGTCTTTTATGTTTTTCACAGTCAGCTGACCATTTCAATGCCCAATTCAATGAATTTTTGCAATGCCTTGGTCAGGTGTGTTTGTGACTGGCTGCTCTGACCTCTCTTTACCAGTGATACTTTCTCTCCACTCAGAAAAAAAGTTTAATTCATTTGGTTTAATCCATTTGTATGCTGCCTATTTCTTCATGGCATTATCCCTATAAATTTGGACTAACGTCCACTTATACTCTTCCTAAGTTTAATAAGAAATTATGAATGTTCATTGCTCTAATTCAAGCTCTAACATTATCATGATGGCACATAAAAATGCACAACAGCAATATTGAACAGTATTTAGCAAGACACTGCTACATGTTCCTGCTAACACAACTATAAGACACTGATATATCAAGGTTTTGAAACCTTTACTGGGCTGTTTGTACAGTGCCATCAACATAAGTGTGCAGTGGCAAGTTTGTGATCTTGTCAGACCTTGTACATGTACGTACAGCTATGAAAAGTGATTCTCTTGGGCGGCGCCTGTGGCTCATCGAGTAGGGCACCAGCCTCATATACTGAGGGTGGCGGGTTCAAACCTGGTCCCGGCTGAATTGCAAAACAAAAAGTAGCTGGGTGTTGTGGCGGGCGCCTGTAGTCCCAGCTACTCAGGAGGCTGAGGCAAGAGAATCGCCTAAGCGGAAGAGCTGGAGGTTGCTGTGAGCTGTGTGACACCACAGCACTCTACTGAGGGCCATAGAGTGAGACTGTCTCTACAAAAAAAAAAAAAAGTGATTCTCTTTTGAGAATACAGGCATATTTTGGATATCTTTTCATGTTAAGTAGGTTGGTAAAATAATTTTTAGCACTTAAAACATTTTCAACAAATTTACATACATATTTTGTTTTTAGGCATTTATTTATTTTATTCGAAGCAATGCTGTTAGGAATGTCCTTTGTCCTTGTGCTTACATATATTTGTATTTACTTAACATTTCTTTAGGGTAAATTCCTAGCCGGAAGTCATGTCTCCCTTGAAATTTGAATAGCTTCCCAGATTGCAAATTAGAATGGTTTTATCAATTTACAAGGCCACAAAAAATATGAACATTACCTTCACTTTCTTGATGCTAATACTTCAAATATTTGCCAAGGTGGTAATGTAAAAAATGCAATAACTTTTTTTCATGTCTTTCATTATCGGTGAGGTTGGGGACCTTATATAATTTTCCATTCATATGTACTCCAGCCTATTTATGCTACTGTTGAGTATTCCTATAAAAGCATTTCTCTATCTAATGGGTTTGTGCTTGTGAGAGAAAGTAGTGGGCTGGTTGCTCTTTTTGAGGATTGTGTAGATAGGACTTCCAGTTCATTTAGATGGGATATTACCTGATTAAAGAAAACATTTTGGTATGGCTTATATAGTATGGGTCAGAGTTAGAACAGATGTGGTGACAGAATATCTTCATCTAGTTCTTTAATGTAAGACTGTTCAATTACACGAATTAAAAGAAGTCTCATTCTGGGAGAGATCTAGAATCTACAGAATATTTAAGTGGCTATTCTGGACCTCAAAGCTGGTAGAAGTGTCTTTTCAGCTAATAATTTTCAATTTGGGGCTGTTAATTTAAATGTATGTATGTGGCTTTTAAGGCTACTTATGTCTCTCATGTTATCTATAAAACTCAAATTTAATTTATAAATTATATTTAAATTTTAAAAATAATATTTATGTGGCATAATGTTTATTAAACTGAATCATTAATGTTGGAATTACTATGACAGAAGTAGCTGCAGGTGTGTTTTAGTTTATGTGTTTTAATTTTATTGCTTGGCCTTTTGGCTAAGGTCAAGTGTAGTATGTGTTTTGATTTTAATGTTAACATAGAAAATGAATATTCCAAAAAGTGTGGTAAAAAGGTGTAATTTTATGTACATGTTTGTTATTTTGTGATTCTATGTTTAAACTGTCAGAAGGCATTTGTGGCATACCAATTTCAGTAGGGTGTCACTTGACAGTTCTGTAAAGCTATCTTGTTTCAAATCATGGCAAGTGCCCGATGATGTCATTTGCTCTTAGAAGCAACTGCAATTGCAAACATAAATGGAGGGCATTGGAATTATGTGATAAATCTTTTTTAAGGTAGCTATACAGATATGGGCACGTTAAAATTGTGTGGAAATAATGTTTTAAGGTAGCTATTCAGATAATCTGTGATGTGCTTCTTAATTCGTAGAGGATTGTCCTTGATGTGAAAGGCTAAAAATCATGTAGAGAACTTAACTTTCATGAGTATGTTTACGTGTCCCAATTTGAAAATCACAGTGTTAGGCATTTGTTCTTCTATAGTTTTATGTTAAATCCAACAGATTTAAAATTGTTCTTTCCAATTACAGTACTGTAACAATTTTCAAATACAGGTTCTTATTCTTTATTTCTATACCTAAATTGTAACACATAGTTCACACTGGCACTGGTTTATGGATATCCTTTGAGTGGCATTGACAGTAAAATAAAGAAGTTAACTAAAGTGATGGGTAAATTAGAAAAAGGCAAATGAAAATTAAGTAAAAATGGACAAGATAAGTGAATAATAAACATTGAGTGAACATTGAAAAGCCTTAAGTTAGCAAAAAAAAGTTTATTGTAACTAAAGAGCAAATCAATCTAAGAGTAGGAAAATGCTATACTGTTAAACATTTGTCAAAAGCTGAAGACATAACAAAAATTTAATTGAAGTGATGAGAAATGATTTTTCATTTTAAGTGATTGTAATGTAGTAGAAAAGTTGATTATTTTGATCTTCCATGATCATACCCTATATTTATATTGTCATGAAGTTTGATTGAATTAGATTTTCATGGAACTCCAATTCTCAACTAATGTCTATATGTGTAACCATAAATGACTGCCTATTAGTTATTCCAGAGAAAAGTACTGTAATTTGAAGATAAACAGGTAGATGTAACATTTTGCGTAAGACAATAACATGTGTTTAAAAGTTCAATACCCAGAAGCAGCAAACAGGTCTTTAGCCAGAGGAAGCTATGAGATCAAGACCCAGAAACACGCAACAGGTCTTTAGCCAAAGGAAGCATTTAATTGATCTGCATGGGATACAGGTTTATTTGGTGAATCTTGTTGATCCTTTTAAATTATTTTGGACAGAAAATAACCTTTTGCATGCTGTGTGTATTTTTCACAAGGGAAAAAAATCTTCTGCCTACTCAGTTATTACACACATGTTAACTGTTACATATTTTCCTTTGTAGGCCCAGATTATTCATCAGCATGGTTACCTGGTAATGAATCATTGTGGCAGGCCACAACTATTCCATTGAACCATCGAAATAACCATATCAGAAGACATAGTATAGCTTCTGACAGTGGAGACACTGGCATTGGAACTTCCTGTTCTGACAGTGTGGAAGGTGAGCTAAAATTCTTAGTGTTTAAATATAAATCTTCAGAGAATGGTTGTGATATAAAAATTATAAAATAGTATTTGAATATTTAATGATGTTCAATATTGCTTTGTATCTAGTGAAATTGTCCCTTTGGTCATATTATTGTTTTCCCTTCCTTTTTTTAAACTGAACTTTTTATATTGAGATAATTATAGATTCATATGCAGTTTTAAGAAATGATACAGACATTTTATTTATTTTATCATTTAATTTATCAGAGATGCTTTATCCATTTTTCCCCATAGTTATCTTGCAAAACTAACTATAGTATACGATCACAACCAGGGTATTGACATTGATATAAATCATGTTGTCCACTCTCTCTTTTCTACCCCTGGCCTCCTTCCCTTAACACTTGGAAACCACTATTTTCCATTTCTAGGGTTTTGTTTTTTCAAGAATTCTATATAAATGGGTACACTACTCATTCTTTTGGAATTGCTTTTTACCTCTGGAGATACGTCCAGGTTGTTGTGTTGTATCAACAGTTCTTTTTTCTTTATTGATGGCTAGTAGTCAACAGTAGTGGTATTAGGAAGACCATGCTTGGTTTAGCCATTCACCCATTGAAAAACATTTGGGTTATTTCCATTTGTTGAGTGTTGTAAATAAATGTGTGTACAGGTTTTGATGTGAACATACGTCTTCACTTTTCCAGGGGTTCAGTTGTTGAGTTGTAATTGCATATTTAAGTTTTAAAGAAACTATTACACTGTTTTCCAGAGTACCTGTACCATTTCTATCAGCCATGTTTATACAAGTGATCCAGTTTTCCTTTTGTCCTTGCTAACATTTTGTGTTTTTAGAATTTTAGCTATTCTGGTAGTATAGTGATACTTCCTTGCAATAGTGATGACACTTCAAAGAAATATTTTTTAGAGCAACAAAAATATTCCTTGGAAGGTATAGAAGTTTCCCATATCCTCCTGTCCCTAAAGATGTACAGCCTCCCCCAATATCATTTCTTACCAGTGCAGAACATTTGTTGATGAACCTACTTGGGCGCATCAGTGTCATCCAGTGTCCATAGATTACATTAGGATTCACTCTTAGTGTTGTATATAGTGTTGTATATAAGTTCGAACAAATTTATAATGACATGTATCCATCATTGTGTATCATACAGAATAGTTTCACTGCCTTAAGAATCCTCTGTACTCTGCCTGTTCATTCTTTTCTCCCTCCCACCCCTAGCAAACACTGTCCTTATAATTTTGCCTTTTCCAGAATGTCATATAGTTAGAACTATATATTATGTTGCTTTTTCAGATTGACTTCATTTGCTTAGTTATAGGCCTTTAAGGTTACTCCATGGCTTTTCTTGACTTGCTGACTCATTGTTTTTAGTCCTGAATAATATTCCATTGTCAGAATTTACCACAGTTTATCCATTTACCTACTGAATGGCATCCTTGGTTGCTTCCAAGTTTGGACAATTATGAGTAAAGCTGTTGTAAGCATCCATGTGCAGGCTTTTGTGTAGACATCAATTTTTAACTCCTTTGGGTAAACATCAAGGAGTTAAATTGATGGAGTACAATTTATGGGTCATAAGGTAAGAAAGAGTAAGTTTAGTTTTGTAAGAAACTGCCTTCCAAAGTGGCTGTACCATTTTGCACTTATACCAGGAATGAATTAAGAGTTCTGTTGCTCTGCATTCTACTAAACTTTTGGTAGTGTCAATGTTCTGTATTTTTCTATTGTAATAGTGGTGTAATGCTATTTTGTTGTTATAATTTGAATTTCTTTAATTCAAAGAATTAAATGCTCTGGAACATCTTTTCCTATACTTATTTGCCATCTGTATGTCTTCTTTGGTGAGGTTTCTTAAGGTCTTTGTCCTATGTTTAGTTGGGTTGTTTTCTTACTACTTTAGTTTTAAGAGTTCTTTGTCTCTGTTGGATAATAGTCCTGTCTTTTGCAAAGATAGCCATCCCTCAGTATTTGATACCAAAATCCAAGGATGCTCAAGTCTCTTGTGGTAAAATGGGGTAGCATTTGCATATAACTGGTATATATCCTCTTGTGTACTTTAAATCATCTCTAGGTTACTCATAATACCAAATACAGTGCAAATGCTATGTAAATATGCGTTATACTGTATTTTTAAAAACATTTTTATTTATTTTTTTTTCTTTTTAATTTTTTTCCAAATATTTTTGATCTGTGGTTGGTTGAATCTGTGGTTAGAAGGGTCAACTGTGTTTTCCCTTAGCCTGTGGCTCCTCTTCTCGTTCTGTTGACATTGTTTTTCATAGAGTAGAAGTTTTAAATTTTAACAAAGTCTAGCTTATCAATTGTTTCTTCCATGAGTTGTGCCTTTGGAGTTATATCTAAACAGTCACCATCATAGCCAATGTCATCTAGATTTTTCTATTATGTTATTTTCTAGGAGTTTGATAGTTCTGTGTTTTACTTAGGCCTGTGATCTATTTTGAGTTAATTTTTGTGATGGATGTAAGGTGTACCTTTTATCCCACAGTTTTGGGTATTCTGTTTCATTTTTACCTGTCTTTTTTTCTCTTTGATTTTAGTTTTAAGAGTTGTTGACATTTCTTCAAGCTCAGGGATTTCTCAGCTGGGTCTAGTCTACTAGTGAGCCTAGCAAAGGCATCCTTCATTTCTGTAAGAGTGTTTTCGGTCTCCAGCATTTCTTTTTGGTTCTTTCTTAGAATTTTTATTTGTCTTACATTATCTATCTGTTCTTTCATGCTTTCTGCTTTTCCCTTTACAACCTTTAAGCATATAACATATAATCACAGTTGTTTTAAATTCCTGGTCTGATAATTCCAATATACCTGCTATGGGTCTTGTTCTGAAGCTTGCTCTTCTTTTTCAAAGTATATTTTTTGTCTTTTAATTATGTCTTTTAATTTTTTGAAAGGTTGTGGTGTACCAGGTAAAAGAAACTGTGGTGAACAGTCCTTCAGTAATGTAGCGGTAATGTGTGGGAGCAGGGGAAATGTTCTGTAGTTCTGTGATTTGGTCTCCAGTGTTTTACTGAGCTGTGCCCCTGGGCTGTAATTTCAGAAATGATTCTCAGTTTTTTGTTTCCACCAACTTGAGTGGGACAGATTGGTTAGAGGAGGCTGGAGTTGGGAATTTCCCTTCTGCTATCTGAAAGGCACTATGGAGCTTTACTTGGGTATTTCCCTTTCACAATGTGGAAGAGTTGGCTGGAGTTCACTATTTCTCTTCCTCCAGTTAAGTTGGGTCCTGATAAAAACACACCAGGTTGGGCTCTGCCTAAACAGCTTCTGGTAGACCCTGTTGAGCAGAACAGAATACTATATTTCACACATTTCCCTTTCCCTTTACCCTGCCAGAACTAGGAGGGAATTTTTCTCTGTGAGGACCAGATAATAAACTCTTGGAAGTAAAACTCACTGAAGTGTGGTGGTCCCTCCATGACTGGGTCCCACTGGAATTTTTAACTACAGAATTGTTTATATCTAGCTTCCAACAATTCATCATTTGCAATTGTTTTTCCACCTGGGTCTTGGATCCCACCAGAGGTTTCTGCTCCAGCAAGTTATCCTATGTATTTGCCTGTCTGTCTTATTTTGGGGGCTTTTTGCACTCTGCCTTTACTTCTCTTTCGGGATGTAGAAAGAATTCTTGGTTTTTACTTTGTTCAGATTTTTACTTGTTAGGATGGAGCAGCACCTTCCATAATTATGAAATGTTGTCCTGGGCTTATCTAGTAATAAGGTTGAATACCTTTTCATGTGCCTATTTTCCATCTGTCTATTCTCTTCATTGACATGTCTCTTCATATCTTTTTTCCATATTCTGATTGTATTTTTTCATTTTTTATTGTTGAGTTCTGACTGTTCTTTGTATGATACTAATCTTTGGTTGGGTATGTTGTTGGCAAATACTTTCTCCTACTCTGTATCTTTCTTTTTATCCTTTCAATAGCCTCTTTTGCAAAGAACAAGGTTTTAAATTTGAAGTTTACAAGTTTTTCCCTTTATCGATAGTGCTTTTGTAGGCAAATTTAAGAAATTTCTAGATCTCAAAGATTTTCTCTAATTTTTTTCTGGATGTTTTATCATTTTATGTTTTTTATTTATGTCCGTGATTCATTTTGAGTCCGTTTTTTATGTGTGTGTTTTGGGGTATCTCCAAGGCTACCTTTAGACTCAATGATTTTCTGGAAGGAATCATAAAACTTAGAAAAGTTTTATACTTATGGTTAGGATTGTTATGGCCAAAGGGTGCAGATTTAAGTCAAGGATGGAAAAAGAAATAAAGGACAGGGTTTAGTAGACACCAGTCCCAAACTTAGAGTTGTCCTCTCACTATGGAGCTGTGTGGATGGCATTTTATTTTTCCAGCAGTGATGTATGAGTGGAGTATTGGTAACTAACTGAGCAAGCTCATCCATTCCTTGGTGCCTGGGATTTTTCTTGTGGGTGGTTCTGTAGGTGTGGTTGACTATCCATGGGAATGACCTTAGTCTCCAGCTCTCCAGAAGTTAAGCTGATACCAACTGATCCAAGGCTCTGTCGTAAATCATACTATTACCATAGACTACATAGAGTAGCTTAAGATTCCGAGCTATACAAAGACATTCTTATTAAGTAGGACATTCTAAGGATTGAGAGGTTATCTCCTAGGAGCTGGCCAAGCACAAAATCTTAGAATGTATAGGTGTCAAAAGCTCAGACATTCTGAGTTAATCATTATTGCACAGTGTGAGATATAGATTGAGGTTCATTTTTTTTATGAGAAATATTTATTTTATTATCTTTTTTTATTGAATCATAGCTGTGTACATTAGTTAAATCATGGGGTACAGTGTGCAGGCTTCATATATAATCTGAAATATTTTCATCCACCTGTTCGACATAATGTTCATGAGATTTTCTCGTTTACTGAGTGAAAACATTTGTGTTCTGCATTTAGTAGGTTTCTCCTGACCCTTCAAAGATGCACCTCAAGTGTGATCCCACCCTTTACCCTCTCTCCCCCCACCCTCCCCCTCCCCTTTCCTCCCTCTCCCCTTCCCCCCCCCCCGCACTCTCCTCCCCCCCCCATCTTCTTGTGCAATAATTGGGTTGTAGCCTTCACATGAAAGATGTAAATGGAAGAAAAAGTATCCAATGTATACAGCCCTAATATGAAGCAAATTTAGGACAAAATTTTTCATAAAAGTTTCCTTCTTATACAAAATTATTCTCTTTCCTTTTATTTTTGTTTACCAACAATACATTTTCATATCCATGTCTTTCTACATGTATCTCTCTCCCTTACTTACTTGTTCCTTTTACTTTAACACCAAACCTAGAAAAAGGAAAAAAGAAGGCTGTATATAAAGGCTCAATTAAACTTGAGTTCTCAACTTGAAAGTTATACTACATCACAAGTAAAATGTTAAAAGTCAGCTGATCTTGGCTTCATCCTGACAGAATATTTGAATGAAAGGATACTCTAGATAGGATTAAAAAGGAAACTTAAGGTGGTGGCTCACATCTGTGATCTTAGCACTCTGGGAGGCTAAAGTGGAGGATCACTTGAGTTTAGATGTTGGAGACCAGTTGGAGGAAGAATGAAACCCTGTCTCTACTAAAAGCAAAAAAATTAGCCAGGTGTGGCAACACACACCTATAGTCCCAGCTGCTTGGGAAGCTGAGGCAGGAAATCACTTGAACTCAGGAGTTTAAGGTTGTTGTGAGTTAGGTTGAAGTTATGGCACTCTGGCCTTGCAACAGAGTGAAAGTTTGTCTCCAAAAAAAAAGGGGTACTTAGAAACAAAAGTTGGTCTGGCCACAGACTTCTCTGCAATACTAAATGCCAAAAGACAAAGGCATAATGTCTATTAATAAAATAGCCATGTCGACAAAATGAAGTTATTACTCAATTATTGTACACATGTCCAAGTTTCTTTTTGTTTGTAATGGGCAACAGAATTGCATTTCTGAGAATGTTTAGATTTGGAAATAATACTGTCTCCTTCCTCCTTTTTTAGGGGAAATTCTCATAACTCAGCAAGAGATGAAGCAAAATAAAAACCCCTAAATGGGGAAGTCTTTGTGTAAGTCTAAATAACTTTTATAAATCTAATTACATAACTGGGTGTAATTTTTGAGGCAGAGCCTCAAGCTGTCACCCTGGGTAGAGTGCTGTGGTATCACAGCTCACAGCAACCTCCAACTTCTGGGCTCAAGCAAGTCTCCTGCCTCCACCTCCAAGTAGCTGGGACTGCAGGCGCCCACCACAACGCCCGCCATTTTTTGGTTGCAGCCGTCATTGTTGTTTGGCGGGCCCGGGCTGGATTCGAACCCACCAGCGCAGGTGTACGGGCTGGTGCTTTAGCCCGTTGAGCCACAGGCGCTGAGCCCCAAAATAATATTTTAAAGAGAAATGGTAGAAATTCTAAAAGTGATACTAGGCTGGGCCAAGTGGCTCACACCTCTAATCCCAGCATTTTGGGAGGCTAAGGCAGGAGGATCGCTTTAGTCCAGGGTTTGAGACCAGCTTGGAAAACATAGTAAGACCCCCTATCTCTACAAAAAATTAAAAAAAATTAACCTGTAGTCTGGAAGCTGAGGCAGGAGATCTCTTTAGCTCACTGTACTCCAGCCTTGGTGATAGAGTGAGATCTCTCTCAATAAAAGATAAATAAGGGCCAAGTCCAGTGGCTGAAATCTGTAATCCTAACATTCTAGGAAGCCAAGGCAGGTAGATTGCTTGAGCTCAGGAATTTGAGACCAACCTGAGGAAGAGCTAGACCCTGTCTCTACTAAACCAAAATAGAAAAATCTGTTGGGCATTGTTGCAGGTGCTTGCAGTCCCAGCTACTTGGAAGGCTAAGGTAGGACGATTTCTTGAGCTGAGGTGTTTGATGTTGCTGTGAGTTAGGCTGAAACCACAGCACTCTAGCTTGGGCAACAGAGTGAGACTCTGTCTCCAAAGAAGAAGAAAAGTTAAATCAATAAATAAGTAAAACTATAAGTGATATTAATGGTATTAAAGATGTCAATTATTTATTGCCTGCCATGCCCTTAGTCCATTTAAAGGAACTATATTTAGTAACAGAAAACTCAACCCTACAACAGAAAGGAACTTACTGGTTTAGATAATCAAAACATCCAAAGGTAGCTCTAAGTTCAAGTGCACTTTGATCCAGAAGTTCAAGATGGCATCAGTGTTGTTGTTTTGTTTCTCTGCTGTTTTCTTTGCTGTTTCGTTTTTGGTTTTATCTTCCTCTTTAAGCCAGACCCACGTCCTGACAGTGGTATTAGTAGCAGCAATTCCAGACTCTATATTTTTACAGTAAACCATCAGGAAGAAGAGAATCTCTTCCTATAGCTTCCCCTGAGGAGAGAAGAAGCTTCTTTCCCACATATCCCTGAAAACTTCTCCTTGGTTTGGATTGGGTACTGTGCTATCCCTTACCCAGATCACTGTGGCCAGGAGGTAGAACATGCTAATTGACTTAAGTCACTCAGTGACTACGCTAGAGCAGGAGTTGTCAATTCCTTCTAAGCCATCAGGCTGGAAAATGAGAGGCACTATTAGGAAGTAGGAAGGATGGAATGAATGACAGGAAGACAGCCAAGAAATATCCTCTCCAAGGAATCTGTCTAAAATCCATGGTCTTGTACTCTCTGGTCATTGCTGAGAAGACCAGGGGTGTAGGGCTGACCCAGTATAGAGTAGAGATAGCCCCTTTCTTCTGTTTTTATGTAGTAGTAGGCTTTTTAGCTGGGACCATGGATGCTCAGTTAAAAACCATATTGTCGGGCGGCTCCTGTGGCTCAGCGAGTAGGGTGCCGGCCCCATATACCGAAGGTGGCGGGTTCA
This sequence comes from Arctocebus calabarensis, assembly GCA_963573935.1. Taxonomy (NCBI): domain Eukaryota; kingdom Metazoa; phylum Chordata; class Mammalia; order Primates; family Lorisidae; genus Arctocebus; species Arctocebus calabarensis. The sequence goes on from CAUYON010113907.1 coordinate 13,196, forward strand.
AACCCGGCCTCTGCGGAACTGCAAAACAAAAAAATAGCCGGGCGCTGTGGCGGGCGCCTGTAGTCCCAGCTACTAGGGAGGCAAGAGAATCGCTTAAGCCCAAGAGCTGGAGGTTGCTGTGAGCAGTGTGACGCCACGGCACTCTACCCAGGGCGATAAAGTGAGACTCTGTCTCTACAAAACAAACAAACAAACAAAAAAAAAACCATATTGTCTAGCTATTTTTGTAACTAACTGTGAACATGTGACTAAGTTGTGGCCTATGAGAGGGCACAGAAATGATATGTTCAACTTTGATAGTGTACTTTAGGGAATGAGCATACCTTCACCTTCCCTGCCTAGAATGTAGGCCAGGGGAAGAGATACCTGGACTCTGGATGAGGAAAGCCTGTAGAGATGGTGAAATAACAATATCAAAGGATTCTGGTTTCCTGGACAACCAACCTCGAGGAGCTGGAACACTGTTATAGCCATATTATACCACCTGTTTCCTTACTATTTTATGAGCAAGAAATAAACTATCTTGTTTGAGACATTGTTAATTTGGGTCTCTGTTTAAAGCAATCAAAGTTATATCCTAAATAATACACAAAAGCCAGCAATGTGTAAACTGTACCACATACTCAATGTCTGGACCAGTTAGATTTGCTTTTTCTTAGGATATAGATGGGGAAAAATGAGAAATTTGCCAGTGATTTCTGGACCTGAAGTTGGTTTTAAAAATGCTGTGAGATTGAGTCAGTGCCATTAATCTCTCTCTCTCTCTCTCTTTTTTTTTTGTTAGATTAACATAAGGGTACATACAATTAGGCTACTTTGTTTGTAAGGTAAAGTCCAAGTTGTCATTGAGTCCTCTACCCAGGAGATGTGCCCTATATCCCTACATTGTACCAAATAGGCAGAAACTTACTGAGCCCTGTTCCCCACTTCTCCTCTCCCCTCCCCCCATTCTTAAATACTTACCATATTGTATCAATTCTAATTCATGCATTTTTTGCACATTTTAATGTCTCTGAAATTAGGATACCTTGTATAATCAATGATGTCTTATAAACATGATAGGTTTTGCTGACATTTGTGAGGACCTGGACATAGCTGTTTATATTGTTATCACTTCATAGAAGTTATGTACCCTATTGGTACTATACTTTTTGAGTGAAATTGCTGTTTAAAATGACCATAACCTCCCCCCAATACCATTTACATTAGCACCTCCATAAATGAAATACTTACATACAACTCTTACAAAATATTTTTAAAATCTATATGAGTAAAACTACAAAACCCTGACAAAAGAAATTGAAGAAGATATAAATAGAGAGATAGTCTATGTTCATGGATAGAAAGACTTCAATATTATCTAGATGTCAGATGCTCCTCCAACTTGATCTATATCGTCAACACAATCCCAATCAAAATTCCAACAAGTTATCATTATTATTATTTTTTTAGACAGAGTCTCATTTTATTGCCCTTGGTAGAGTACTGTGGTGTCACAGATCACAGCAACCTCCAACTCCTGGGCTTAGGTGATTCTCTTGCCTCAGCCTCCCAAGTAGGTGGGACTACAGATGCCTGCCAGAATGCCTGGCTATTTTTTGTTGTTGTTGTTGCAGTTTGCCGGGAGCCGGGTTCAAGCCTGCCACCTTCAGTATATGGGGCTGGCACTCTTCCCATTGAGCCACTGGCGCCACCCACAACAAGTTATTTTATGGATGTTAACAAAATAACTCTAATGCAGTGGTTCTCAACCTTCCTAACGCCATGACCCTTTGATACAGTTCCTCATGTTGTGGTGACCCCCCCAATCATAAAGTTATTTTCATTGCTACTTCATAACTACAATTTTGCTACTGTTATGAATTGTAATGTAAATATCTGATATGCAGGTATCAGAGACCCCCAAAGGGGTCATGACCCACGGGTTGAGAACTGCTGCTCTAACGTTTATTTGGAGAGGCAAAAGACCCATAATAGCCAACACAATATTCATGGAGAACAAAGGTGGAAGACTGACATTACCCCCAACTTTAAGAATTACCATAAAGATACAGTAATTAAGACTGTGTTACATGGTTAAAGAATAGAATAGACAACTAGATCAACGGAACAGAATAGAGAGTCTAGAAACAGATCCACATAAATATAATTTATTGATTTTTTTCTTTTGTAAAAAGACCATTACTATTTCTAAGTCTATTGAATTTTTTTTTTTTCAAACAGAGTCTCACTATGTCACCCTCAGTAGAGTGTCATGGCGTCACAGCTTACAGCAACCTCCAATTCTTGGGCTTAAGCGATTCTCTTGCCTCAGCCTCCCAAGTAGCTGGGACTACAGGCGCCCACACAACGCCGGGCTACTTTTTGGTTGTAGTTGTCATTGTTGTTTGGCAGGCCCAGGATTCAAACCTGTCATCTCCAGTGTATGTGACGGGCGCCCTAACTGGCTGAACTACAGGCACTGAGCCTGAATTTTTTTTTTTTTTTTTGAGACACTCTGTCACCCTGGGTAGAGTGCTGTGATGTCATACCTCACAGCAACCTCACATCTCCTGGGTTCAAGCTGTCATCTGGCCTCAGCCTCCTGAATAGATGGGACTACAGGTGCTCATTATAACATCTGGCCAGTTTTACTATTTTTAGTAGAGATGGGGTCTCACTTTTGCTCAGGCTGGTCTGGAACTATTGAGCTCAGAAAATCCACCTGCCTCAGCCTCCCAGAGGGTTAGGATCATAGATTTATTGATTTTGACAAAAGAGCAAAGACAATACAAGGGAGAAAAAGACAGTTTTTTTGTATGTTTGTTTTTAAGACAGAGTTCACTCTGTTACCCAGGCTAGAGTGTCATGGCATCAGCCTAGTTCACAGTAACCTCAAATGCCTGGGCCCAAACAATCCTCCTACCTCGTTCTCCATGCTCAGCCAAGACAGTCATTTTTAACAAATGGTGCTAGAAAAACTGAGTATCAATATGTGAAAAAAAATTTGAATCTAGACCCAGACCTTACATCGATCACAAAAATTAACTCAGAATAAATCACATACCTAAATGTAGACTGCAAAACTGTAAAACTCCTAGAAGATAACATAGCAGACAATCTAAATGAACTTTGGCTTGGCAATGATGTTCATGATCCACTAAAGAAATAATCAATAAACTGGGCCTCCATAAAATAAAAAGCACAGGCTCTGTGGAAAGTGCTGTTAAAAGGATGAGAAGACAGGCTTGGAGCCCATCACACAGTGGTTACGGTGCCAGCCACATACCCTGAGGCTGGTTGATTTGAACCCACCTGAGCCAGCTAAACAATAATGACAACTGCAACAAAAAAATAGGTGGGCAGGGCAGTGCCTGTGGCTCAGTGGGTAGGGCGCTGGTCCCATATACCGAGGTTGGAGGGTTCAAGCCAGACCCCAGCCAAATTGCAAAAAAAAAAAAAAATAGCTGGGCGTTGTGGCAGGTGCCTGTAGTCTCAGCTACCTGAGAGGCTAAGGCAAGAGAATTGCTTAAGCCCAGGAGCTGGAGGTTACTGCGAGCTGTGTGACCCCATGGCACTCTACCGAGGGCAATAAAGTGAGACTTTGTCTCTACAAAAAAAAAAAAAATAGCCAGGCATTGTGGTGAGCACCTATAGTCCCAGCTACTTGGGAGGCTGGGCAAGAGAATTGCTTAAGTTCAAGAGTTTGAGGTTTCTGTGAGCTGTGATGCCACGGCACTCTACCCAGGGCAACATAGTGAGACAATATCCCAAAAAAAAAAAAAAAGGATGAGAAGACAAGCCACCAGACTAGAAGAAAATATTTGCAAAACACAAATCTGATGAAAGACCGTTATCCAAAATATACAAATAACTCTTAAAACTATAAGAAGATGAATCAATTGACCAGATGTGGTGGCTCAGACCTGTAATCTTAGCACTCTGGGAGGCTGAGGAAGGAGGATAACTTGAAACCAGGAGTCTAAGGTTGCTGCGAGCTAGGCTAATGCCATGGAACTTTAGCCTGGGCGACAAACTGAGACCCAGTCTCAGAAAAGAAAAAGTTGTTTAAATGGACAAAAGATCTGAAATGACGCCTCATCAAATAAGATATACAGATGGCAAATAAGCACGTGTCATCCATATCATATGTCATTAGGGAACTTCAAATTAAAATAATTACATCCAAACTTATAGTATGTGCTCACCAAGAGCGAACCCTGATTAACTATGGACTTTGACTAATGATGTGTCAATGTAGGTGAACTGATTGCAACCAATGTACAGTCTAGTGCAGGAAGTCGATAGTGGGAGAGGCTGTGCGTGTGTAGTGAGGGCGTAGAGGTATAAGGGAACTCTGTACTTTCTGCTCACTTTTGCTGTGAACCTAAAACTGCTGTAGCAAATAAGTTCTATTTTTAAAAAGTCTTCATAAAGGGGCAGCGCCTTTGGCTCAAAGGAGTTTGAACCCACCCATATGCCGAAGGTGGAGGGTTCAAACCCAGCCCTGGCCAAAAAAAAAAAAAAAGTCTTAATAAAGACATTGTGTTTTTTTGTTTTTGTTTTTAGAGACAGAGTTTCACTTTGTCGCCCTTGGTAGAGGGCTATGGCTTCAAAGCTCACAACAACCTCCAACTCCTGGGCTTAGGGGATTAAGTAACTGGGACTAGGGGCGCCCACCACAATGCTCAGCTATTTTTTTGTTGCAGTTCGGTGGGGGCGGGGTTTGAACTCGCCACCCTGGTTATGTGGGGCCCGCACCTTGCTCACCGAGCCACGGGTGCCGCCCAAGATGTTGTATTTTCAAATGGAAACAAAAGGTCATGATATATTTAGAAAGCCATGAAAACAAAGTAGTGGAGTGAAAATCTGATGTTAGTGAAGGTATCAATTCTGTTGACACCATCTAGTGAAACAAAAACGTGTCAGCAGCCCAGAAGAAAATCTTGGAGACAATAGTGGGGTACTCTTTTAAGAAATGCTACCTCACCAATACCCTTGATGGCACAGAGGACAGTATTGTGTGGAAAAAGTCATTCACTGTCAGAAAGTGATTCAGAGGAGTCAGGCTTTAAAGACATTTTTGGGCTGATTGAAGTGCCTCGTGCCTGTAATCTCACCTAATTGGGAGGCTGAGGCAGGAGGATTCATTGAGCCCAAAGAATTTGAGGCTGCAGTGAGCTTCAATCCTGCCACTGCACTCTAGCTTGGGCAACAAAGTATAATCTGTCTTTAAAAAAGTTTGTCATATAATTTTTTTAAACAGACATGTTTAGGATGTTTTTTTTGAGACAGAGTCTCACTAGGTCACCCTTGGTAGAGTGCCGTGGTGTCACAGATCATAGCAACCTCAAACTCTTAGGCTTAAGTGATTCTCTTGCCTCAGCCTCCTAAGTAGCTAGGACTACAGGTGCCTACCACAATGCCTGGCTATTTTTTGTTGTAGTTGCCATTGTTGTTTAGCTGTCCCGGGCCAGGTTCGAACCCACCACCCTCACTGTATGTGGCTGGCGCCCTCACCACTGTGCTATGGGCGCCGAGCCAGGATTTTATTTTTTTTTTGGAGATAGAGTATCACTTTGTCACCCATGGTAGAGTGCCACAGCTTACAGCAATCTCAAACACTTGGGCTCAAGCGATCCTTTTGAATCAGTCTCCTGAGTAGCTGAGACGATAGGTACCTGCCAAGATGCCCGGCTATTTTTAGAGATGGGGTCTCGCTCTTGCTCAGGCTGGTCTTTAACTCCTGAGCTCAAGCACTCCAGCTGCTTTGGCCTCCCAGAGTGCTAGGATTATAGGTGTGAGCCACCATGCTGGGCTCTATTTTTAGGAATATTTTAACCAATTTATTTTACATATATTTTTATTTTCATGTATGCATCAGAATGATTTTTTTTTTTTTGAGACAGAGTTTCACTATGTCACCCTCAGTAGAGTGCTATGGCATCACAGCTCAGAGCAATGTCAAACTCTTGGGCTTAAGCGATTCTCTTGCCTCAGCCTCCCAAATAGCTGGGACTAAAGGCACCTGCCACAATGCCTGGCTATTTTTTTGTTGTAGTTGCCACTGTTGTTTGGCAGGCCTGGGCTAGGTTTGAACCCTCCAGCCCTTGTGTATGTGGCTAGTGCCCTAGCCACTGAGCTACAGATGACAAGCCCAGAATGATTTTTTAATGGTCTGTAAAAACGTTTAATTAGAATAAAATAAAAAATTAAAGTGATAAGAGAGCATTATATCATAGTTTAACTGACACCATTTTTTCCCTGGTAGTGCATAAAATGATGGTGTATTACAATTGAAGGTGTCCTGGATTCATTGTAATTCAGTATTGAGCCCCTGCTCTGTATGGAGCCAGTAAATACAGCATTAACTTGAAAGACAAAGAACCTCCCTGTAGTTTATATTATAATTTGGGGAGACAGGCAATAAACTAGAAATTGAGATTATGCTAAATTACAAGGAGGAAATAAAGAGAGTGGTAAGGAAGAGGGTGTCTGGGCAAAGAGTGACTACTCTAGATTTGGTGGCCAGGGTCTCAGAATCACTCTTAGACCTGGCCAGGACGGTCTCCTATTGGCTCTCTGTTAAGTTCAGTGCCTCTCTATCTTCATACGGATCTCCTGGGAATCTTGTGAAAATGCAGACTCTGATTCAGTAGGTCTGGGTTGGAACCAGATACTCTGCATCTCTAACAAGCTGCCCAGTGATGCTGCTATTTTAGGGGCCACCGTATGGGTAGCAAGAATGTAGAGGGTCCTGCTTATCACAGATACTGAAACACAAACCCCCTTTTCATGTTTGGCCTTAAAGGAAGTTTTTTATTATTTATTTATTTATTTTATTTTTAAAGACAGAGTTTCACTTTATTTCCCCCAGTAGAGTGTTGTGGAATCATAGCTCACAGCAACCTCAAACTCTTGGGCTCAAGTGGTCCTCTTGCCTCAGCCTCCTTAGTAGCTGGGACTACAGGCACCTGCCAACATGCCCAGCTATTTTTGGAGATGGGATCTTGCTCTTGCTCAGGCTGGTCTCGAACTCCTGAGCTCAAGCAATCTACCTGTCTCAGCCTTCCAGAGTGCTAGTATTATAGACATGAGCCACCGCACCTGGCCTATAAGAAAGTTTTTGAGATTTTGGTAATGAACTGAGAAAATGGGAACTATAGAAGAGAAATGTGTGGAATTGAAGTAGCTTTGAGCTGAGAGGCTGCATGGTTGGTGTGTTTGGTAAACTGCATAGGAATCTGGGCACAGAGTAGCCCTGCCCACCCCTGCCCCAGCGGTTCTGGGCTAACCTTCAGGCTTGCAGGTGGCAGCCCTGGTCCAGGAAAAAGTTTGGATCCTCTAGTCTTGAGATTGTGAAGACAGTCCCAGGTGAGCAGATTAAGAGTGTGAATGTGGGCCAGGCCTTGGGCACGGCTTGTGTTATACACTTAAATATTTCGACTTACCTGGCTGGGCACAGTGGCTCACTGTAGTCTCAACAGTTTGGGAGGCTGAGGCAAGAGGATCACTTGAGCCCAGGAGTTTGAGGTTGCAGTGAGCTATGATGATGCCACTGCACTTTAGTCTGTGCAACTGAGGGAGACACTGCCTCCAAAATAAGTAAATGAATGAATGAATGAATAAATAAATAAACAAACATTTAGATTTATCATACGCAGACCTCCATTTGTGCTGCTGCGCTGGCCTCTTCAATTAGCACTGGGCCTGCAGGATATAGTGATAATAACTGACATAATAAAGGCTACCTTGTATGACAGACTCTGTTCTGAGTTACATAAATTAACTTCCATAATTCTTTTTTTTTTTTTTTTGAGTGGGAGCCTCAAGCTGTCACCCTGGATTAGGTGCCGTGGCATCACAGCTCACAGCAACCTCCAGTTCCTGGGCTCAAGCAAGTCTCCTCTCTCTGCCTCCCAAGTAGCTGGGACTACAGGCACCCGCCACAACGCCCAGCCAGTGTTTGGTTGCAGTCGTCATTATTGTTTGTCAGGCCCGGGCTGGATTCGAACCTGCAAGCTCAGGTGTACGTGGCTGGCACCTTAGCCCGCTGAGCCACAGGCACCGAGCCAACTTCCATAATTCTTATAACACACCTTTGAGGAATTAAAAGCTATTGTCATCGCCCCTGCAGACGAGGAAACTGGCAAATTTGCAGTTTGGCTCCAGAGTCTGTGCTTTGACCACGATGCTATGTGGTCGCTGCCCAGAAAAGTGAGCTTTTGGAGGAAGCCTGAGGGACAGAGCTATGTAACGAGTTGCAGGCAGAGCACACTCTGGGTTCAGGAAACAGGCAAAGTTCATCTCTAGGAAGAAGAGCTTGCATTAAGGAACCAAAAGTTTATTAAACTTCCTTAGGATGGGGAAAAAATGTGTTCAAGATGAGGTCAGAAAGATAGTCAGGGTCATGCTGGGCCTTGTGAAAAGTTTAGAAGCCATTGGAAGGTTTTATGCTGTGACTACAGGAATGTGCCACCACGCTGGCTACTTTTCTTTTATTTTTGAGACAGAGTCTCACTATGTCACCCTTGGTAGAGTGCAGTGTCATTACAGGTCACAGCAACCACAAACTCTTGGGCTTAAGCGATTCTGTTGGCTCAGCCTCCCAAGTAGCTGGGGCTACAGGCATCTGCCACAACGCCAGCTATTTTTTGTTGTAATTGTCATTGTTGTCTGGCAGGCTGGGTTCAAATCACCAGCTCTGGTATATGTGGCTGTCACCCTAGCCACAGAGCTACCGGCGCCGAGCCAATGCTGGCTACTTTTAAAAAAATGCTTTAGAGATAGGAGCTGACTGTGTTGCCCAGGTTGGCCTTAAACTTGCAGCCTCAAGCAATCCACACACCTTGGCCACCTCAGGTGCTGGGATTATATGCATGAGCCATTACACCCTGCTGGAGTCAGATTTTCCTCTCCTCTTCCTTCTCACAGCTGAGATCCCTGGAGACCAGGGGAGCAGAGTTCAATGTCCCCCTCACCTTCTGTTATATGTCTTTGGTGAATAGACACCTAGGTACTAGGAAAAAATACACTTGGCGGCTTGGCGCCTGTAGCTCAGTGAGTAGGGTGCCTGTCACATACACTGAGGCTGGCAGTTGGAACCTGGCCTGGGTCAGCTAAACAATTATGACAACTACAACAAAAAAATAGCGGGGTGTTGTGGCGGGCGCCTGTAGTCCCAGCTACTTGGGAGGCGGAGGCAAGAGTTTGAGGTTGCTGAGAGCTGTGATGCCAGGGCACTCTACCAGGGTGACATAGTGAGACTTTGTCTCGAAAGAAAAAACCAAAAGCAAACAAACAAAAAAACCCCAACACAGGCTTGGCGCCTGTGGCTCAACGGGCTAAGGCGCCAGTCACGTACACCTGAGCTGGCAGGTTCGAATCCAGCCCGGGCCTGCCAAACAACAATGACGGCTGCAACCAAAAAATGGCCGGGCGTTGTGGCGGGCGCCTGTGGTCCCAGTTACTTGGGAGGCGGAGGCAAGAGACTCGCCTGAGCCCAGGAATTGGAGGTTGCTGTGAGCTGTGATGCCACAGCACTCTACCCAGGGTGACAGCTTGAGGCTCTGTCTCAAAAACAAACAAACAAACAAAAAAAAACCCCAACACATTTGGCTATAATATTTGCAAGACCCAAGAAGGTACTGGGAATAAATTCCTTTTATATGGAGGAAAGGACGACATTTCCTGAGAAGAGGCACTGACTCTGAGGAATTAGGAGAGAACTCTGGACAGAGGCGGAGCATTAGGAACGAGGAGCTGTCTGTGAGTTTGCTGCAAGTGAGTCCCGATCTGGGGTGCAGTGCCAGCAGGAGCATGAGCTCCTCTTGATGTCTCTCTCCTTACCCCCAGGAGAAATGCTCTAAATGCGGTGGGAAGGACAACTCCGCGTGACATAGTGTCTTTTCATTTCAGGGGAATCTGTTCATGGTCGTTTAAGAGGTTGTCACTACATCCTCATTAGGGAACACGGGGAGACAAGGAAGAGCTGTCAGCAGATGGCAGTAGAGCTGGAACATGTCATGCTCTGTCCCCTCTGTAGGTTTCTTCCTAGAGGGTTTAAGAAACATACCATGTGGGAAGAAGAGAAGCAGCTTGCCACATGGGCCTGCCTTTTCCTTGAGTTATTTCTTTTCTTTATTTTTTTGTAGAGACAGAGTCTCACTTTATTGCCCTCAGTAGAGTGCTGTGACGTCACAGCTCACAGCAACCTCCAACTCCTGGGCTTAGGCGATTCTCTTGCCTCAGCCTCCCGAGTAGCTGGGACCACAGGCGCCCGCCAAAACGCCCAGCTATATATTTTTTTGTTTTGCAGTTCGGCTGGGACCAGGTTTGAACCTGCCACCTTCGGTATATGGGGCCGGCGCCCTAATCACTGAGCCACAGGTGCCACCCTTCCTTGAGTTATTTTGAGTAGTGTGTTAGTTTGATAGGACTGCCATAACAAAGTAGCACAGACTGGTGGCTTCAACGACAGAATTTTTTTTTTTTTGAGGTAGAGTGCATTAGCATCATAGCTCACAGCAACTTCAAACTCTTGGGCTCCAGTGATCCTCTTGCCTCAGCCTCCCAAGTACCTGGAACTACAGGCACCTACCACCATGCCCAGATAGTTTTCCCATTTTTAGTAAAGATAGGGTCTCACTGAGCTCAAGCAATCCACCCACCTTTGCCTCCCAGAGTGCTAGGATTATAGGCGTGAGGCACTGTCCCTAGCCCCCAATTTTTTTCCTCACAGTTCTGGAAGCTAGAAGTCCAAGCTCAAGGCGTCACCAGGGTTGATTTTCTCTGAGGCCGCTCTCCTTGGCTTGGCAGTCTTTTGTCTGTATTTTCACGTGGTCTTCCCTCTGTGTGTGTCTGTGTCCTAATGTCCTGTTTTTATAAGGATGTCATTTTTTTTTTTTTTTTTGCAGTTTTTGGCCGGAGCTGGGCTTGAACCCACCACCTCTGGCATATGGAGCCAGCGCCCTACTCTGTTGAGCCATAGGCGCCGCCCAAGGATGTCATTTTTAACTTAATGACTTTTTTTTTTGTAGAGACAGAGTCTCACTTTATCGCCCTCAGTAGAGTGCTCTGGCATCACACAGCTCACAGCAACCTCCAGCTCCTGGGCTTAGGTGATTCTCTTGCTTCAGCCTCCGGAGTAGCTGGAACTACAGGCGCTTACCACAAGACGACCTGGCTATTTTTTTGTTGCAGTTTCACCGGGGCTGGGTTTGAACCCGCCACCCTTGGTATATGGAGCTGGCGCCCTGCCCACTCATGGCCCACAGGCGCCGCCCAACTTAATGACCTCTTTAAGACTTTATCTCCAAATATATTCATGTTCTAAGGTCCTGAGGGTTAGGCTGAATTTTGGGGAGACACAATTCAGGCCATAACCAGGTGACAGCTGTTCCTTACAATCATAAGGCCAGATTAGAATAATAAGTGGTATCTATAACCACCAATCTTAGCATTATCTGAGGAAACAAAGAAAGGAGTATGCTCAGCTTCTTCTTCTTCTTTTTTTTTTTTTGTGGAGACAGAGTCTTACTCTATCACCCTCGGTAGAGTGCTGTGGAGTCACAGCTCACAGCAACATCCAGCTGTTGGGCTCAAGTGATTCTCTTGCCTCAGCCTCCCAAGTAGCTGGGACTACAGGTGCCTGCCACAGCGCCTGGCTAATTTTTGATGCAGTTCGGCCAGGGCCAGGTTTGAACCTGCAGCCCTCGGTATATGGGGTTGGCGCCCTACTCGCTGAGCCACAGGCGCCGCCCTGTTTTCTTTTTTTTTGAGACAGAATCTTAAGTTGTTGCCCTGGGTAGAGTGCCATGGCTTTATAGCTCACAGCAACCTCTAACTCTTGGGTTCAAGCGATCCTCTTGCCTCAGTTTTTCTATTTTTGGTACAGACAGGGTCTTGCTCTTGTTCAGGCTGGTCTTGAACTCCTGAGCTCAAGCAATCCACTACTTTGGCCTCCCAGAGTGCTAGGATTACAGACATAAGCCATCTCACTGGGCCCTTAAACTTCTTGATTTAACTAGGGAAACTTATAGCATATTATTTTACTTTTGACTCCAACAAGTCAAGAAATGCAAGTTAAGGGTTGGCGCCTGTGGCTCAAAGGGTTAGGGTGCCAGCCCCATATGCTGTAGGTGGCAGGTTCAAACCTAGCCCTGGCCAAAAACTGCAAAAAAAAAAAAAAAAAGAAATTCAAATTGAGAATACTTTTGAAACTATTAAAGCAGTGGTTCTCAACCTTCCTAATGCCTCCTAATGCTGCAACCCTTTAATACAGTTCTTTATGTTGTGGTGAACCCCAACCATAAAATTATTTTCGTTGCTACTTCATAACTGTAATTTTGCTACTGTTATGAATCGTAATGTAAATATTTGATATGCTGGATATATTTTTATTGTTACAAAGGGGTCACGACCCATAGGTTGAGAACCACTGTATTAAAGAAACATATTAGGGAAATAAAAAATAGAATATTATGCCTTCTAAAACACCAGAAAAGATAAAAGCAAACTTAGTTCATATAGCAGAAGATAAAACATCAAGGAAGCATAAAAAACAGGAGGCATAAAATAAGATGATTGATTATACCAAGTATATGGGTCAAAACAACTCATGTAAATACTTTAAACTTCTCTATACAAAATTAATTACATTAAAAATATTTTCAAATTGAGAGCAGTGAAATTCTATGAACAGTAGTTGCATCACTGGAGGGGAACTGGGTGAGAGAAGAGAAGAAAGAAAGGCAAATTATTTTAAACTATTGAACCTTTTGAACTTTATTATGTGTTGTTTATTCAAAATAATAAATGCATAATGAAATTAAGCCATATCATATAAATAGTATCTTGTTAGATAGTCATTTGATAATGATTTAGTGTATATTTACAACCATAAAGTTTCAGACACAAAATCATGTTGTATCATAAGATATAAAGCCAAAGTAGAAATACACTAGGAAACTGCCAGAAATATATTAGTAGTAGGAAACTGCAACATAAATCACCAGCCTTTGGCATGTGACGTAAGAAAAACATATACAAAGGTACAAAGGTAATAGGGAATCTACATGATGATAAGGTTGATTGATTACTATCCTATCATTTAATAAATATTTAGGCTCAGCACCTATAGCTCAGCGGCTAGGGCGCCAGCCACATACACCAGACCTGGCAGGTTCAAATCCAGCCTGGGCCTGCCAAACAACAATGACAATTACAACCAAAAAATAGCCAGGCATTGTGGCAGGCACCTGTAGTCCCAGCTACTTGGGAGACTGAGGCAAAAGAATTGCTTAAGCCAAAGAGTTTGAGATTGCTATGAGCTGTGATGCCACAGAACTCTACCCAGGGCAACATAGTAAGACTCTGTCTCAAATAAATAAATAAATATTGAATTCTATTATGTACACCAAGGCTTTCTCTGGCTACCAGCAGCAAATATTAGTACATCATCAGTGAACATCCTGTACATCCATCCTCTTGAAGCTTGTATTCAAGTGATATTCATTTAACTTTTGTATATGTATTTGATAATGTTGTAACTGAGACCACCCATAAAAATATGGACCCCCACTTTGGGTACAAATCAGAGGTGATTTTATTTATTCCTGTGCAGGGGGGCCGCTGCAAAAAGGCAGATGGCCCAAATCAGATGGTCATTTATTACATCTGTACAGATGGACCGCTGTCCCAAAGGGCAAAAGGCCAAATCAAGTGGTTACATCTGCACAGACGGACCACCGCCCCCAAAAGGCAAACGGCTAAATCAAGTGGTTGCATCTGCACAGAGGGACTGCTGCCCCCAAAAGGCAAACGGCCCCTAAGAGAAATGCAGGCAGCCTTTTATACCCTTTTTGTGCTGATGTGGCAAAGCAAGCATATACAAAAGCAAAACATGGCGGGTTACAAGGTGGAGTCACAGTCAGGTAGTTGGCTCAAGGGGTAGCTGTGTAGCGGCTCAGGGGGGTAACTCAGTAACCACGGGGACAACTTGGAAAGCCCATTACCTGGGAAACTCAGTTTCCTGGGAATTTCTGCTTGAGTGAGTTTTTACCATTGTTTAGCTGGCTAGGGAGGTTGAGGTAAGTTTCTCATCATTGTGTTTAGACATTGCTAGGGAGTCAGGGAACTCAGAGAACTTCCTTGTCAGAAACCTGTTCTCAGAATTAAACCAAATAGGGGGGTTTGAGATAGACGAGGACTCAGGCTGAAACAGAGGCCTTTAGAGGTCTTCTTGCTGGGTCAGTTACTACAGTGCCGAGTGAAAATTTCTGGCTGGTGTCTATTTCTTCCTGACTCAGGACAGGACTGTACCTGGGGTGTGTAATTTCCAGAAGCTTTGGAACATCTACCATGTATGTGGTGCTAAATCCCATCCCTTACACAACTCGTGGACTGGTAAGGGAGAAAGACGTGTACATGGGTATCACAAGGCAAGCTCAGAATCTATAACCATATTGTGGGGTTTGAATTTTGGCTTTGCCCCTTACACACTGTGTGACCTTGGACAAGCTTCCCAGCCCCTCTGTACCTTTGTTTTCTCATCTGTAAAATAGTCATAATAATACTGACTACTTCATTGGCTGTTACAAGGATTCTGCGAGTAAAGAACGCTAAAAGTGCTTAGCAAATCCTATAAGTGTTTGTTAAATAAAACCATTAAGAGGGGACCCAGTGTCCCAAGGAAGCGCAGAGGCAAGATACCTAATGCAGATTCAGAAGGCTGTTAGGAACTGTCAGGGATGCTTCCTAGAGCTTTAACCCGATGGAGGCTTCTGAGAAGGACGGAAGGGCGGTTCTCTGCAGCATGTCATTACAGAGGGACAGGGGTGAGGGAATGGGGGTGTCAGCTCCTTGGAAGGTGTCCCCCACTCTTCCAGACACGGTGGGGATAGGCTAGGCCAGCTCAGCCATACAATTGGTTCTTGAAAGAGAAAATGTCGACCCAAAGAAGCACAAGCCCATCTGAGCCCCGTCATCTGCGCCCTGCGTGAAATCTTCCTGCTCCCTGGAGGTAGGATGGGCCTCGCTCCTGTGACACGCACCTGTCAGTTCTGCAAGATCTGAGTCCAAGTCCAGCTACCTGCCCTTACTAAGTACGTATCAGAGCTGCCTCACTGGAGTCTCTGTACATCCAAAGGGTTTTTCGAAAAATGAAGCCAAGACTGATTAGAAACCCCACCGTTCTTTAACCCTATCTCAACCCTACTCTCATCACCAAAATTGTTTTAATCCCTTCACAGGCCTTTTGTAGTCGTCCAGTCATTGCTGGATAAACTGTAGTTTTAAAAATTGTCCATGTCCCAAAGACTCACCCCGAGGGTGGACAGCATGGATAATTAAAGGCAACCTGATTCCTACAAATTGCAACTACAGCCACCTTTGATGCCAGCCAGCGCTAATGAGCTCTTTTGCTGATAGGTGGAGAGAGGGCCACAGATAAGAGTCAAAGGTGCTACCCACAAAATTCAGAAGCCGAAGAGGCAGACGCCATTTAAAGGCTTCCCTCTGAGGTCTGTAATCAGAAACGCAAACTGGGGACGCACATGTGAGCAAGCCATGCCCCAATCTCTTGGTCCAGTCGCAGGGCCATTGTTCCTTCTCTCTTCCCAGGGCTCCGAGGAATATAGGTCTGATACTGAGATCTCTCATTATTTCCGGTTAATTAGGACAGCGCCCCCCACCGCCCAGCCTCCGCCCATTCTTTATGAGGAGTTTCCGCACTGAGAGACTGGTCACCTGCCCTGAGGCCTGAATGAGGCCGGTGTGCAGAAAGGGGGAGAATCTGCGTTCTGCACGTGTTACTATTGACAGATGTGTGTCTGCCAATACATAGAAACTACAAAAGAGCAGCCAGCAGGTGGCTTGCATGGGGAGGGGACCCTACTCTGGGGGGATAGGGAGAAAGAGGGGGTTTCTCAGAATCAAATTTGCCAGTCCCTGGAAGCCCCAAACATGCCACGGGACTTGCTGTCTCCGCACCTGTCCCAGAGAGGAAGGAGCAGGCGATGTTCGAGATGGGGCAGTAGCATCGCACTGAAGTCGTGCTGCCTGAAAGATGGGGCTCTGCGCACCTGCTCCCCTTTGCAGACAAGCTTCTGCAGGGCCGGGAGCCCCCTCTGAGCCCCTTCAGTGTTCCGAGGGAGATGCAGGTTGGTGCAGAAACTGCTGTGGCTGCAGAGGGAGGAGGGAGAGGATGCCTGCTTCTGCAGTGTCCCCGAAGACCACCGAAGGAAGGACAGGGGTGGTAAAGGGTCGCAGTGACTGGACTAACATTGTGAGCCCTTACTCCAGGGTGGGCACCCCATGTGTGTGGCACAGACCCCTGGGATCCCAGAATCCCAGCAGCGGGAGAGCTGCAGACCCCTACCCATTACTTTTGTTCCAACACACATGCGTTGGGGGGGTCTTAACATAGTCATCACAGCACCCCTAAAAGGTATTATTATTCCCAGTTTGCACATGAGGATGCATTATTCCCAGTTTGCACATGAGGAGACTGAAACGGAGAGAGAGCAAGGGATTTGGTTAACAGCTGGTAAATGGCAGAGCGTGGATCCAAACCCTAACCAGCCGGTCTCCAAGGCTGGTGCTCCTGAAGTCTCTCCCTGCAAATACTCATTAGGGGAGGCCTAAGCACGAACACAGGGTCTGGTCTCTGCAGGACACTTGCCCAGGTGTATCCCTGAGGGCTAGTGGCAGCTCAGCAACTTTGTCTACCAGCCGAGGAAGCTGATCACTGTGGAAGTGGGGAGCGCCATGCCATCGTGTCTGTTTCAGTAAAAAGTAATTTCCCAAATTGGATGCTTTACGTATTCCTACAGAAAATTAATTTGCAACAGCCCTCACCACTGCTTGTGACATATACCCTAGTGGTTCCCAAAGGAAGCAACATGTAAGAGCCAGTTTCCTGAACCTCTGCCCCCTGATTCCGAGCTACTTGTTCTGGGATAGGCCTCAGAACCCTGAACTGGAAGCCACTTCCCAGGGACTTTGAAGGCAGTCCACCCACAGGCCTGCGCTGAGGAACCCTGCCAGGAAGATGCCGTATCTTCTCCATCTCATCATGGGGTGTGGACAGAGGGCACGAAGATCAGGGTCAGGAGGCCCAGCTTCTGATCTCAGCCCCGCAGCTCCCCAGTTTTTTTTTTTTTTGAGACAGAATCTCACTTTTTTGCCGTGAATGGAGTGCTGTGGCATGAGCCCAGCTCACTGCAAACTCCTGGGCTCGAGTGATCCTTCTGCCTCTACCTCCTGAGTAGCTGGGACTGCAGGCACCCATCACTATGCCCGGCTAATTGTTTCTGTTTTTTTAGAGGTGGGGTCTCGCTGTTCTCAGGCTGGTCTCGAACTCCTGACCTCGAGGGATCTTCCCACCTCGGCCTCCTAGAGTGCTAGGATTACAGGCATGCGCCTCTGTGCCTGGCCGCTGTGTGGCTTTCACTGCCCTCTCTGGCCCTCGGTGTCCTCCCAGGCTGCGGGACTGGATGTTCTCTGAGGTTCCTTAAAGCCTTGGAGTGGACAGACTTGAGGCAGGGCCCTGGCCTTGCGGGTCAGGACCGGAGAAGCATTCTGTCTCAGAGGCAGAGAGGAGGGGAGGGTCCTGGTGGAGAAGGCAGGCAAGAGGGGAGTTGATAGATGCTTGCGATTCTGCCAGCCAGTGAGCAAGGCCCTGTGGGCAGGGCCGTACCCAACAGGCTTCTGAGCAGTCCAATCCCCTGGACCTGGTTTTCCGGAAACTTGCAGCCTGACCTGAGGAAGGGCCGACTGACTGGGCTCTGTCTCGTTACAGACAGATTTCAGGCAGAAAGATTCTAGACCCCAGCAGGTGCAGGGCGGGGATTCAAGTGCGTGGGCCTGTGGGGGAGATGTAGGTGGTTGGATTCGCACTCCTCTGGTGCTAACTGTGCGTGTCCGTCCTGAGTTCCTCTAACTTTGGGTCTCAGGGCCACACCATAAAACAAGGCCCTGGGATAGATAGACCTATACCCCAAACCTCTGCTAGGCCTATGATTTGACGATCTGGCGACATCACTCCCACCCTGCTGTACCCCGCATCTTGTGGAGCCTGTCACCGTTGCCAAGCTGTTGAAGACAGCCCCACGTTGCTCCACACATCAAAGGTGAATGAAGAGTGACGGAGGGAGGAAGCTGTCACAAGCCTCAATTTTATACAAATGAAACATCTCAGCTCAGAACTGCCACTTGTACGTCTGCACATGCTCAAAATTAATGTGCCATTACTACTCGACAGCCTGTTTCTAATACTGCAGCCGAAATCGCTTTGCTCTTGAAGCAACATTAGGAGGGGGCAAGGCACAGCACCAGCTGTGCAAATGGCTTTGTGTTGGGAGCCAGAGCCTCCTGTTACTTCCATTAATCGGACTACAGAGAAAGTGAGGGGACAGAGACAGGGTGGGGGCAGAGCGGGAATGGGAAGAGGGCAGGAGGGCAGGAGCAGCCCTCCCCGTTGTGGAGGGGCTAGAAAGGACAGTGGGGCTGTGTTGTGGCAGGTGCCCACACCCTGTCCTAGCCCTGACTGTCAGCCCCTGGAGCAAGAGCCATGATGCAGCAGGGGACTGTGCCTGTCCATTTAGCATGGACTTATCAAGCCTCAGGGGAGGAGAAACTGCTAAATGTATGGGATGCACCATCTTTATCTACCATCATCTTGCACCACGGATTGGCCTGATTCCTGCCACTGGGAGACACCTGCAAGACCTAGCTGGAGGGGGCCATGCACGAGGGAATGCCTGGGCCTGGCTGGAGGGGGTCACGCACGAGGGAACGCCTGGGCCTGGCTGGAGGGGGTCACGCACGAGGGAACACCATGGAGAAACAGGAGTAGGCTGGTGGGTAGGGCAAGGCAATGTGAGGCTCTAATTCCGTGACATGGGGGATCTCTCTCTCTGCTCTCCATCATTCCTGCCCTAATTCAGCTCTTTATAAACCTCCCCTGGATGTCATGAAGGCCTCCTCGTAGTCGTGAGACCATGTTCTAAGAGCAAGGAGCTGGGTAAAGAGACGGGGACTGGGGCCATGCAGTAAGTTGACAGGTCAGTGTCTCAAGGTCTTGAATTCACCCTAAGACCTCTTTTATTTACTTTTTAAATCATGGTCTTAAGAGCAGTCTTGTTAACATCTTTCTCCCTCCCTCCTTCCTTCTCTCCTTCCTTCATTTTGAGGCAGAGTTTTGCTCTACCAGCAAGGCACTATCATAGCTCACTGCAGCCTGGAATTCCTGACCCTCCCACTTTAGCCTCTTAAACCTCTGGGATTACAGTAACAAGCCGCTGCACCTGACTAATGTTTTTAATTTTTTCTAAAGACAAGGATCTCACACTATTGCCCAGCCTGGCCTCAAACTCCTGGTCTCAAGTGATTCTCCTTCCTTGGCCTCCAAAAGTGCTGGAAACTGAGGAAAAGGCCCCATACTGAGGAGCTTTGCTGGGAAAGGACGTCACTCCTCTGCTCCCTCATTTTCCTTCCAACTAACCAGTCTCCTGGCTTCCGCATTTTGTGCCCCATTTGAGCCCCTTAGCCCTGCCAGGTAAACCTCTCAGAAGCCCAGTTTGACAGGTCATACTGCTGCTCACAGACCCCTCAGCTTCAGGCTGACTGATAACAGAGCTTACAGGCCAGCTGTCACCGCACCTATTCACTGTCTGCTATAGTTTAGAAGCTGTTATTCATGCTCTGCACGCATCACCGCATGTAATCTTCATGCAATCCTATTAGCTGTCATTACTACCCCCATTTTATATAGATGGGAAATCTGAGCTCCAGAGAAGCTAAGTTGCTGTGGTCACAGTGTAAAAGTGACAGAGCCAGGATTCGAAACCTCAGCCTGATTCCTCACCACTATACTCCAGCATCAATCTGTCCTTCCAAGAGTCCACTAGGTAATGTCCATGCTGAGAGGCAAAGGCCGGAGCTGGGCACATTAGCAGTAATCTTGGAGTGCACCTTCCCGAGGTATAGTCTGCGGAATGAATCCTAGAGACCCTGGGTAGAGAGGGGCCTGTGGGTCAAATACCCACAGGAGAGGCTTTCACTTCTATCCGCCCTGGAGGTACGCAGAGCACAGCAGCCCGAGATGCTCTCCGAGAAGGGGACAATCTCTGCGTAACTGGGCTGTTATTGACATTCTCTTTGTATCTTGTTCTCATTGTAGTGTTCCTCCCCTAACCCTTTCTCCCTGAGAAAGTTCTTGGCCTTTTGACTGAGGGGGGATTTGTTTCGGAGGATCTCAGCAGCACGTGTTGACACACCCTTTCTGCCTTTGACAGTGGAAACTCTGCTAGATCCTCCCCAAGCAGAAGGAAGCAGGCGAGCGCTTTGCCCAGTACAGAGTGGGCGGGAGGTGAGAGCAGAGAAGGCGCTAGAAAGTCTTCAAGATGAGGAGGGAGCAGAGGTTGAGAGGGTGGGAATTCTGGGGGAAACTAGCACTCGACAGACAGGGCCCCTTGGGGCCGGGAGGACTTGGTGGTGAGTATGAGGAAGCAGGGTCCCAGGCTCAGAGGCTCCGGCCTTCGCAAAGCTCCCTGAGCCCGAACCTGGCATGCGCTCGGCAGACCACGCTCTTTGTGCGGCCGTGCAGGGGCCCAGAGCACACTGCTGATGCCACTGCAGCCTGAGCCCTGCCGTGTGTCAGACCCCAGAACACTGCCATAACCCTGGAGGGCAGTGGCCAGGATCAGGGGGAGCTTTTTGTACCAACTGAGGGTGAATTTTTCATTCAGCCAGAGGGTTGGAGGCTCAGACTCAGTCAGCCTGACTTTAAGAAAATAAGGTAACATGTGAGTTCTTACATATCCAAGCTTGTATTTGAATTCTTACCCATCATGTTTGATAAGCCATGATTTTTTTTTTTTTAATTTTGAGATAGAGTCTCACTCTGTCGCCCTGGGTAGAGTGCTGTGTTGTCATACCTCACAGCAACCTCAAACTCTTGGTCTCAACCGATCCTCTTGCCTTAGCTTTCCACATACCTGGGACTGCAGGTGTCCACCACAATGCCCACCTATTTTTTAGAAATGGGGCCTCACTCTTTCTCAGGCTGGTCTTCAACTCCTGAGCTCAAGTAATCCACCAGCCTTGGCCTCCCAGAGTGCTAGGACGATATGTTATTTTTTTAAACACATAAAACCTGCATTAGCAACCGTTGGAAATGTTCGTTAGATTACCTTTTGGGAAATTCTGACTTCAGAATGCTGGCCTCCATATTTATGACTTAACCCCCATGACTAATGCATCTGACTAGACTATGTAAGAAAGACGGGGTGGTGGGAGCAGGAGGGGGGAGTGGGAGAGGGAGAAGAGAGATGGCAGAGAGAGAAAGCAAGGGAGTCAAGGGGATTGCACCAGCGGACAAGGGAAAGGGACAGAGAGGAGAGGGGAGAGACTGGAGCAGGGGAGGTGACCCCACTGTGCATGCAGGTGGGGACCTGGCCACGCTCCTCAGAACACCTGGGACCGGAGCACCCCACCTGGCCCGGGAGTAAAGCAGACCCTGGGTGTTGCAGCACCAGATGGGCGCTCTGTGAGAGGGAGGAGAGGGCTGGCCTGGGACTGAGAAGAGGCCCAGCTGGCTCTGGGGACAGAATCCCTTCCGAGGCATGTCCTGGGATGCATGACATCCCATGTGGAACAGAGGATTCCTGGCTGGAGTAGAGTCGCACCTGAGCTCTCTCTGCCTGTCCAGAGCCCTCCCCCGTGAGCCTCCTCCCTCTTTGCTCTTCCCCCTTCTTCAGAATCACTCCTCCCACCTCTCTTCCGGGCACCTCCAGGGAGGATGTCTAATAAACCCACCCTCGCTGGGTGGTGTGGGGAGAGAAAGGAAACTATCTGTAATTGTGGGATTTTCGTAGCCAGTGCCTGGACAGAGGGAAAGATGCTTTGGAAGGAAGGGGATCAAGAATTTTGGCCAGATTCTCCCCGGCTTATCTTCGAGTGAGACAAATGACTAAGCTAAGAATGCCGACTCTGACCTTGGAGCTGAGTGGTGAAGTGAGCTGGGAATCAGGAGACTCAGTACAGACCTGCCTCGGCAGGTTGGCTGGGGGAACCTGGAGCAGGTCATTAGCCCAATGCACCTTCTGTCCCCGGGTGGGTGGAACTGAAGGATTTGATTCTCTGGCAGCGTACCACCCGACTCCAATATTCTATAGCTCCATAAGTAAAGTTCAGTATAAAAATTGACTAAAACTTACAACCTGGTATGGATTTGAGATGCCCATAGTTGCTACTGAGCTATATAGATATATGCTGAGCACTTATTCAGACAGTGATTCTTAGAGGTACTTTGCCCTCGGGAATAAGTGTTTCCAGGGTCACGTGCACATTGATGGACTGAGGAGAGATGGGGACAGAGTCTGTGGGCTCTGCCTTTGCCCCTCTCCTGGCCTGGGCCCCAGAGAGAACAGCTGTCTGGCTTCTACTGACTTTAGCGCTGGTACCTTAGGCCTGGCCTGCCCCAGTCTGGTCTTAGGAGAGGAATACGTAACACCATGGCCCAACCTTAATCCCCTTACAAGCGTTATTCCGCCAAAGCCTCAAGGTAATATACTCATCAAGACTTTAGGACATGAATGGCAGAAGCCCAAGTCCAACCAATTTGAACAAAAAAAGGACATTTATTGACTTAGATAACTGGGATTCAGAAATGCATCTGCTTTGAGACGTGGCTGGAATTAGGAGATCAAATGGTTTCCTTAAGACTCTCTTTACCTTCTGTTTGGCTCCATTTGTTAGCCTATTCCCTGCACTGCAGTCTCCCATTCTTTCATTTTGGCAGCTCTGGCAGAAAGAGCCTTTCTTAAGAGCCCCACCAGAAAGGTCTGATTGACCAGTTTGGTTTGTATGCTCCTTGCTGAATCAAGTCTGTGGTCGGGGAGGATGAAATACTCTGATCAGACATAACCAGAGGCACAAGCCTCTCCACTTACTAGGAGAATGAAGTAGGCGTCGGCCACACTTAGACCCCATGGAATGGATTACCTACAAGAAACAAGGGGCTAGAGAAGGGATTCTAGACAGATGAAAACATTAGATTTCCTCAAATAGAATGCTTTAAAGCCCATTATACAGATAAGAAAACTGAGGTAAATAACTGGTAAAAAACTCATCAAGGTTCACAAAAATAGAAAGTCACAGAGCCTGGACTTGAAGTCACGTTTTTCTGGCCTTTTACGTATTTTAACCACTCCCCAAATAACAGATGTTGCGGGAAGCTACACAATGCATTCCAGACTCCTGGCCCCTCAAGGAACCTGCTGCTCTGCTCTTCTGCCTTTCCCCAGTTGGAGGGAAGGAGTTGGGCAATCATAATCTTGCATTGCAGTGCGGACATACACCTGAGGCAAAGCTATAGCCCCTCGCGTCTCCGGTCACGCAACACTTGTCTTCACCTGTTCCAAGGCTAGGTACGCAAGTGTGTGGAAAAGGTTGAATGACACCATTTAGGGCAGACATTCCCATCACAGTGGGCTCACACTGTCAGCAAACTGTTTGTTAGGTGCCTCACAAGTATTTCGTTCTGTTAAAGTTCAAATACTGGAGTTTGCAAATGATTTCTCTTTTTATAAAAATAAACCACAGAAAATTCAAGGTTATCCCTATAACAACGTCTACTGTGTCTGCTTGTATGTTTTACGCTTTTTTGAGTAGGAAAGAGAGAGGTGGAGTTGGATAGAGCAAGCAGGCACCTTTCAGCACCATGGGGACAGCACCAGAGATTGCCCCTCTCCTGTGCCCAACTGGGAAAGGGTTTGGGAGTTATCGATTTAACAGAGGACTTCAGCCCACATATAGCCCTTCAATACCTACTTTCAATCCCACCAGGTAAAGATATGTTGGTTTTATTTATTTTTTTATTTTTATTTTTTTAGATATGTTGGTTTTAAAAGCTAAAGCAGGGTAGGGAGAGTATTCACCAGTCACTCACATATTAGTGTGAATTATAGGACACTCTGTTCAAGAATAAAGCATTCTAGAAATCTCAGATGAATGGAGACATTTCTGAATATTTTCAGATAATAAAAACTTCTGAAGGACTAAAAAAAGTCAAACTTTAAAGTGAAGCTTTAAATAGCGTTGAAAGCTTTGAATTAATAGATAATTTTATGCAAAATAACTTTCACACCAGTAAGCAAGTTCCAAAGTGAGTGACAAAGTAGGCAGTTAATTTTTTTTTTCCATTGTGGCAAAGTGGAGCTTTATCCTCTCAGTTCTTTTTTCATTTTGGATATTTTTAAGGTAGTTGTATTACAAGGGAGAGCCAGTTTGCACATCTATGTTTATGGACGCATTATTCACAATAGCCAAGAGGTGGAAGCAATTCAAATATTTATCAGTGAGAGAACAGGTGAAGGTAATGTGTATAAACACAACAGCATATTACCCAGCCTTAAAAAAGAAGGAAATTCTGACACAAAGTACAATATGAATGAACCTTGAAAACATTACACTAAGTGAAATACTATAGTCACTGATAGACAGGTACTAGCTGATTCTATTACATGAGGTACCCAGAGCAGTCAAACTCTTAGAAACAGAAAGTGAACAGTGCCTGCCAGGGGCTAGGAATGGGGGGCAGGGTGGAAAAGATGAATTATTGTTCAATGGGTATAGAATTATAGTTTCGCATGATGAAAAAGTTCTACAGACCCCACTGCACATCTTTGTAAATATAGTCGACATTACTAAACTGTGCACTTAAAAATTGTTAAGATGGTAAATGGTATTGTATGCATTTTAGCACAATTTTTAAAAATAGTTTTAAAAAAGGAAGCAAGAAAAGAAAAAGAAAAAAACTAGGACTGTTCAGTCATTTGAATTATTTAGTCATTTGAGACACAAGCCAACAAAAAAAGGGGCGGGGGTATGGGGGTTTATGCCTCTAATCTCAGCACTTTGGGAGGCCAGGCAGGAGGATCCCTTGAGGCCAGGAGTTGGAAGCAAGTAACATGGCAAGACCCCATTTCTCCGAATAATAGTAAGAAAAAATTAGCCAGGTGTGGGTAATAACATAGCAAGACCCCATCTCTCCGAATAATAGTAAGAAAAAATTAGCCAGATGTGGTGCCACATGCCTATAATCCCAGCTATTCAGGAGGCTAAGACTGGGAGTTTGAGGCTGCAGTGAGCCATGACAGGCCACTGCTCTCCAACCTGGGCAGCCCAGTAAGACCCTGTTTCTAAAAAAAGAAAGGAGCAGGGGAAAGAAGAGAGAGCAATTGGTCCTAGAATCTAATTTTAGGAGTGTCTAGAAGTCAAAAGCGTATCCTTCTCTCATGGGCAAAAGAAGTGTCCATGGAGACACTGGACACTTTATTTATTCCAAACGAGGAAGCAGGAAGAGCAGAGAGGAAGGGAGAAGAGAGAGTGAGGTTAGAGGTTAAAGAAATCATTATTTTCAGCAATACACACAAAAGAGAATAATGCAGGATGCCAGTATTGTACAAAGTAGCAAAGTTCTGCCACAGCAGTCACAAAGCCCTCATGGCGCTGGCAGGGAGGGGAGGGAGTACTTAGAATTTATCAGAACAACATCGCGCCAATGTCAACGGTGAGGACTTGGGAGTTTACTCGGGTAGCTTTTCCCACACCCAGCATAAGAAAGTGGAGGGAAGTTGAGCATCTTAGTCCCTTTTGTGCTAATACCTGAGCCTGTAATTTATAAAGAAAAGAGGTTTATTTGGCTCATGGCTGCACAAGGCTATATAAGAAGCGTGGTGTTAGCATCTGCTTTTGCTGATGGCTTTGGGAAGCGCCGAGTCAAGATGGAAGGGGAAGGGGAAGCAGGCCTGTCACATGGCAGAGCGGGAGCAAGAGAGGGAGGAGGTGGTGCCAGGTTCTTAAAACCACCAGCCCCACTATGAACTAATAAAGCGAGAACCTAGTCATGACCGTGGGGAGGGCACCACGCCACTCATTTGGGTCCACCTGTGACCCAGGGCCCACCTACAACACTGGGGATTACATTTCAGCATGAGATTGGTAGGGAACCCTCCACCCATACCAATAAGGAATAATTTGGAAGCATGGAATCCTATAGAGATAAACGGACCAAAGCGGGGGGCATGGGTGGTCGTGGGCGAGTTCACGGAGATGACACAGACGAGAGGGAAAGAGACCGTATGGGCAGCCGGGAGGCCGTGAGGCTGGCCAGCGAAAGAAGGGGAGGAAACAAACAAAGATGGATTTTATCAGTTTAAAAAATTGCTGAAATTCGTTCTCCCTTTTCCCTTTTTAGAAACAAAATGGCTTCTATTTAGTCTACTAAAGTCCCTGCTATGTGCCACCCCAGTTGCCTTGAGCCCTAGGGGGTAGAGACAAGGCAAAAACAAACCCCACCACGGGGAACAGACTCAGAGACAGTGAGAGAGCTTCCAGGCACTGCCCCAGGCTCCCTGCAGGATGAAAGAGGGAATGTGCTGGGTTACTGATGCCATGAGGTGATGTACACAAAGCCACTTGGTGGAAACTGTCACACAGATGGCTACAAAAAAGCCAGCCTGGCCAGCGGCCATGCATAGTGCCCTTGTAATGTGCAGCCCTGCTGGCCTGGGAGAGGGAGGCTGAGTTATTTGCCCTGCCCACTAGGACGGAAGCATCTCCTCAGCAGTGGGTAGGTGGGGCTCTTTTCTCAGTCAGATTCCATTTATGAAAATCCTGCGAAGTGTTCTTTAATTTAGACTTCAATAAAGATAAGACAAAGGTTAATTGAGAATGGCTGAGTCTCACATTATGTAGTAAGAACTGCCTAAAATTTACTGTATTGTTAACTCAGAAAATGGCAGCAGAATTCTGATGTTCACTTCCATACTTCCCGAGCTAAGCAATGGATGAGTCTGCTGATTTTATCTTAGCCAAGTCCAGCTGATCTGCTGCTTCTTTTCTACCTGCTTCTTGGTTCTTACTGGTCTGGGTTCAGATGGATGTTTTCCCCTGCATCAAGGCTCTTGTCACTAATTACAGAGAATTCTCAAATTCTACATCTGTAATTTCTCAAAGTTCAGATTTTAAATAACAAAGGCCACATCAGTTGCTATCTAGGGAGGTTGCCTCTTCCAATGTGCTCTGCAAAATGCCTGCAGCCGGTTATTTATAACCTAAACATGGTTCCCTTCCCCACTTGGAATGTGCTACTTTGCTCCACCGTCAGCATCTGCTTGCCTCCACGCGGTTGCCTGTATGGTGAGCTGGGCTGGGAACTGGCTTCTTTTAGTAGCAAGAATTATTTCCGGACTGAACATCCTCTTCCCCTTTAGGAAAGAAACACGCATTCTAGAGCACTTCTTGAGCAACATTAGTCAACATCCTCCTTTGGCTTCAGCTGGTTTTCGGGTTTTACCCTTTATGTATTTGGTATTTATGGGGGTGGCAAGAAAGAACTTGAAGACCGGGACCCTGTGGATGGATATGAGTCTGTACGCTGTGCAAAGGTGCCCATCCATGGGGGCGACTAGAGCTGAATTCTACATTTTGTGCAAAGGTAGCAGCTTTCCTCCAAACCACTTACTTGCTGGTGGAGCCGTGTCCACACAGAAGGGGAATCCTTTTGGAATTTACACACTCTATCTATAGGTTGTCGGCAGCCTTCCCTGACACAGGTGCTATGGGGTGGGGAAATTAGGTTTTTAAAGAGCTAAAGAAACGTTTACTAGGAAATGTCAGTGTGATCACCCCCAAAGAGGAATCCAGCAACGATCCATCAAACGACCAAAGATTAAGAGTCCCAGGCTCCCCAGCTGGCTCTCCACTCAATGTGCTTCCTTTTCAGTCTAACTCTTTTTCCCTCTCCCCCTATCTTTATTGCTAAAAAGGTGAGACCTGATTTTTCTATGTGAAATTGGGAGGAAGAGAGCTTAGATGATGCAACAAATACTGCAGAGCCCGGCGGCCAGTTCAAAGATGCATTAGATGCCGAACGCCCGCTGCGAGCTCCCCCACCCAGCGGAGGAACTGACTGCACTCAGCCACAGCGAAGGTGGCTGGGGAGCCACATGCAGCCGGACTCACATCCGAGGGCGGCTTTGTTCGAATATTGCTTCTCCAGGCTTCCCTTTCATTTTCTCTTCTCTGGCACCTTCCCTCTTGCTGCTTATATTTGATGTGCTGGAATCCTCACTGCCTCCCAGACCAGGCTTGGCTTTGACGGATGCTCTTTGTTCTTTGTGTGAGTGGCGCACTGCCGAACAGGACAGCACTGTCCTCGGTCCACGCCAGTCGTTCCTCCTGCCTTTCCTGATCTGGCACAGCAGCAAACGTGGGAACAAATGTTTCTGAGCACCTACTACCTGATACACGATTCTAGGGATTCTGGGAATATAGCAACACTCCAGACAGTGGGAAATCCCTGTTCCCACGGAACTTACTGGAGGCGGCAGGGTGAGGGAGATAGACAATAAACAAAATATGTAAATAAGATGTACGCCACGGCCAATGGTGACAAGAGTTAAAGAGAAAAACAAAGCAGGAGAGCATAGAGATGGGGGAAGGGAGGTAGTTTGTTATTTTATAATGAGTGGCCAAGAAAGCAATGAATGAGAAGATGGATTTTCATTAAATATCTGAAAGAGGTGGGTGAACCTTGATGTACATGAGGGAAGCAATTGCAGTGATCCTTTTGTAATTCTCAAGCTTCTGGTTGGCTGTACCAGGTCTATAGTTTACAAACTCTTACCAAGGGTCTTACTCATTACTCTTACCGACTCATTACGCAGGTGCTGTGGAACAAATCACCCCAAACCTTAAAGGTTTAAAAATGACAGCATTTCATTTTCTTACAGTGAGTTAAGGATCCCAGTGTGGCTTAGCTACCTCCCTCTGGCCCAGTCATCACCTGTAGTAAAGGTGTTGACCTGGACTGTAGTCATCCCCAGTGGAACAGAATCCACTTCCAAGGTCACTAGGGGCCTGGGAATAAGTCTTTTACCACGTGACCTCTCCGTAGGGCAGCTGATAGTGGAGCAAGCCAGAAGTGAGTGAGCAGGTCAGAAGTCACAGACTTTTACGAGCCTAGTCTTAGAAGTGACATTTTATCATTTTGTCGTGGTATATATGCTGGGAGCAATTTGTCAGGTTCAGCCCACACTCAAGCTGATTCACTCAACATGTGTCCCAGGAGGTAAGGATGAGGAGCCATCTTAGAGGTTGGCTGCTACCCCAGGAGGAGAAGGAAGGCGTGCCCGTCCTGGGATAGGCACCTGGATGACACCTCCCAATTTTCCCCGTAGCAGCCAGAGCACAGGTGAGAGCATATCCCGCCTCTGCAGCTCCTCTCACAGCTCATGGCCCGGCCCCTCCCCCATTCTACCCTATGGCCCCCATCACACTACCTGAAATCACCTATTGCGTATTTTATTGTCTGCTTGCCTGACTATTTCTGTTTGTTCTCCTCACTGCCATAGTCCTAGTGCCTGGCACTTAGAAGGGTCTCAGTGGACGTTTACAGAAAAAGGGAATGAATTAACGGCATTCGAATGTGTGCAAAGATGAATCATCTCTAAGTCAGAGATAACAACAGTGTTTTCCATCTGGGGGGTTTCTCATATCCCAGGCAATTTACAAAGATAATTGCATTTAATCCTTACAAAGATCCCGTTAAATAGCTATTGTCATTATCCTCATCACACAGAGGAGGAACATGAGGCTTGAGACCAGGAAACCTACACCAGTCACACAGTCAATGGAAGGACCGAGTTAAACCCGGGTTCTCTGAGCCTGCCACCCACACTCTCACCTGCCCGGAGATATTCTCTCCCCAGCAGTAAAGCAACGAAGTTGGTGGCCCTTGGGCTGGCCGTGCACAGGAGCACCTGCTAGGCTTGGGGGCCATCCCCACAGAATCGTAGTCACTATGACACCATTTCTAAAACTGCTGCCCCTCAAATCCTGGTGTACAGCTGGGATAAAGACCTATTCTCTGAAGAATCATATATAACACTTGAAGATCCAGTGAAAAATACTAATGCAGTTCCTACCTCAGCCTATAATTTAACAGCATCTTTAATCTCAAGCCTGCTTTAGGCAAAATTATGACATTTAGCTTGGGGGTCCCCAAAGAACGTGCTGAGACATGGGCAGCCCCAGGTTTCTGCCTTCCCCACCCACATTTACCCATGCTGAGACATCCTGCCTCGGAGTCCTGTGCTGTCCCTCAGAGATGGTGAGGGGGCATGCCAGGGCTGCCCCCGGTCAGAGGGCTCAGCCTCCACAACTGCCACTGGCTGCAGCCTATGAACAAATGGAGCTCCCACCCTTCACTCTCCCTCCTTCTCAGCCCAGTTGACAGTAACCACAGCTGCACCAGGGCACCGCGTCCCCAGGAAGGCTTGCTCCTGCCACAGTGAATTTCCTCCAGTCCCTAAACTTGTCATGTTCTCTCACCTGCTGGCTTAGCTCATGCTTGTGCCTCTACCTAGAAGATTGTTTCCCTCTTATCACCTGGTTAAACCCTATTTCTGTTCAGGTCTCGGTGTATGTGCCACTTCCTCCAGGAAGACTTCCCTAACCACATCACTGCCTGCCTGAGGCACTTCCCACACCAGCAGCACCCAGGGCTTCCACTCAGAGAGGGGACTGTCTCCTTAGAGTCATAGCTACCTGGTGCCTCCAAGGAGGCTCCCTGAGATCAGGAACCACACCAGCGGGCCCTCTGTCTGCAGCCCAGCATTTACTTCCCCTCCTCTGGGAAACAGTTTACCAAATTTCCCTTGGGGCCTTCCTCCCTCCCCATTTTAGCCTGGTGATATTGCAGGATTGATGCTGCAACTCCAGCTGCACAGCTTCACCACCTGGCACACCCTACACCTTCTCCCAATGGGTCACGGTCATTGGCCTAGGGTTGACACGTGCACTGGGCCAGGCCAATCAGACTGGGCCTCGGGGCTCTGCCAGGAATTGTTGCACCCTGGACTTTCTCCCCTGCTGGACATGTAGCATCCTGGGATACTGGAAGAACCCAGCATCAACACCAGCAAGGGTTGGGGCAGTAGGTCCACCAGCAAAGGAACCAAGCGGGCCTAAGAAACAGAGAGGAAGAAATGGTCACATTACTTGAGGCACTGCTGCTAAGTCAGTCATTGCCTGAAATTAGAGCCACCTGTAGGCTTGTCGGCTACACAGACCAGTAAATTACCTTTCTAGTTAAAACAGTGCGAGGTTTTGCTTTATAGTTTGTTGTCGTCACTTACAAGCGAGAAACATTTTAATTTTAAACTCTGCTTTATTCCCCTCTGTATCCTCAGTCCTCAGCACAGTGCCTTGTGTGAAAGAAGTTTCTTTGCTCTGAGGCAGAAATTTGGGGACCAGCACCTCCCTTGGTACCTGTGCAGTGCAGGCTTCAGGGGCACTCAGCTCTTTCTAGAAGGGTCCTCTGATGCTTGTTCTCCCTCTTTCTCCCCTGTTCCTACATGGTCCAGCTCAGAAATCCCGCCCTCAGCTCCTCCAGGCCCTAAAGACCCAGGAGCTCTTCTCTCCGGATACTGAGACACAGTCCCTAACTCCTGGTACCATTTACAGAATCAGCCCTAATGAGTTCCCTCCCAGTCCCCAAACTGCCTTCATGGTAACTTGGAGCTGGTCATGGACAATGGGGCCACCCAAAACGCAGATTTAGGGCACTATCTATCTGCTTTTCAAAACAAAAAAATCCCAGGCTAGGGTGGTGCCTGTGGCTCAAAGGAGTAGGGTGCTGGATCCATATGCCAGAGGTGGTGGGTTCAAACCCAGCCCCAGCCAAAAACTGCAAAAAAATAAAAAAAAATAAAAATAAAAATCCCAGGTTGTGATTGGGTTCCCCCTGAATACATCATTCTGGACCCTGTCTTGTGTCAGTGACCCCTTTCTATTCCTGTAGTTGGAATCACAGAATTTAAGAAAGGAACACTGAGGTCATCTAGTTTGAACCCGTTCCTGGGGAAGGTGCCACACTACTACATCTCTGCTGGGGTCTCGCCTGCCTTGGCTCAAACGTGACAAGGGACCGGCTGCTCCATCCTTTGCGAGGCAGGCATATTGTCAGACAGCTCAGATTGTTAGAAAGTTTTTCCTGAAATTGAGCTGGAACCTGCTTCCTTGTCATTCCACCTAGTCCTGGGTCTGCCATCTGGAGTTCCTGGCATCAGCCTGATCCCTCCAGCACGTGGCAGCCGTTGGGATATATGAGGACAGCTCATCCGTCCCTCACGTCTGCTTGACTCCAGGCAAAGCATCCCTTGCGCCCTCGCCCAGTCCTCACGTGATTTAGTTCCCCAGGATTGCACTAGCACACGATCCTCTGAAAATGCTCCCACTGGGGTTGGCCGCCCCTCGGAAAATACAGCTCTGGGAAAGCATCTGAACACCAAATGCAGCAGGACCAACTCCTGCCTTGCTCTGAACTTGCCACAGCTATTAGTGATGAGATGCAAGTTTCCAGTGTCATTTTTACAGCCTCATCATCCTGCTGGCGCAATATAATCTTACAGAAAATGAAGCCCCTCCCTTGAGTTTTCCCATATTGGAACACTTGATGTATGGGGCTCTGCGATGATTTCTCTTCAGTTTTATCTCGCCAGTTTTAGACTGGGGAGAATCACTAAAGTGATCATACAATTTATCATCCAAATTGTGACAGTTTTAAGATTGAAAAAGAGGGTGCTATTATTACTGTTAATAATTACGCGGAGACGACAGGCGCGGCCAGGACTTTGTTAACGAACCTGCACCAGGGCCACCCTGAGCCGTGCGGTTAGGAACACAGAGTCCTGTTACGATCCTAGTTGCTATTATTTACCAGTTCTGTACTTAATCTCTCGAGGTTTGTTTTCTCCTCTTGGAAAGGGAGATAATGTTTCTACATTGTAGGATTATTATAAGTATTAAACAAGATCGTATATGGAAAGCACTTAACCCAGAGCCTGGCTTACTGTAAGCTCTTGGAAAGCACCACCTGGTATTTTTAGCTTATTGAGATGACTTTGAATTTGACCAGCTACCTCTCAGCGCTGTGCCATCTTTAAATCTGACAGGTACTGGTTCCACGGCCTGGTCTGAGTTACTGCTTAAAACATCCTGGGTCCGCACGACAGAGCGTGTTTCATACCACTGTGTCCTCTATCCCTTGGTTATGACTGTGACACCAACTAACCCCATGAGTTAAAGGAAAGTAAATTCAGTAATGAGGGATACCATGACAACTCAGGGGCTTAACAGGTGTACATGTTTATTTTTCTCTCATGTCACAGCCTGGAGAGTTTCCACTTTGGCAGGAAGTCACCCTTCCACCATCAGGCACGGACCAGGCTGATGGCAGCCCTTGTGTCTTCAGCTTGTAGCTTCCTAAGATGCTCTGCAGGTCACCATTCCCACCTGCAGGAAGGGCAAGAAGAACATGGAGGAGTGAGAATGAGATGCATGGGCCAGGCCTGGAAGGGCGTGAATCTGCTCGCAGGCCAGTGGAGAGAATCAGACAGGCAGGTGCACCTGACTTCACGCAACGTGGGGAGGGCAGAGAGCTGGGCAGCCCGGGCCAGCTCCTCTCCTGCGCCTAGGGAAGAGAGGAGGTGAGGTTTAGGTAGAGAACTGGTGTCTCCTCCTCTCCCTTCCCCTTAATGCATTATCATTCGGGCCACATTTCCCATCCTATCCTCAAGGAAATAAGGTGAGACTCTGCCAAATACCTTATGAAATCAAAGGCCCCCTGCATTCTGCTCTGCTGCTAGTGAAGACCCTATCACAAAAGAAAATCATTTCCAGGGCCTTATGAGGAGATGGCACACAGGCGGCCCGTGCTGGGTCTGGGAAATGACTTCACATACTGGGCAGTGAAATTCATTGAATTCTTCCATGAAACTGTGTGGGAAGAAACAAAAAGAAAGCAGGAACATAGTGGTGTTTAAAAAATGAAATGAAATGCAATTCCAAGTCTAAGAGTTCTATGGAAGAGTCAAGCGGGAAAGGAATTTTACATACAAATTAAAATAATCTTATGGATTGTTCAATATTCCTCTTGGAGCAGTACTGAGCTCCTTGAAAAAAGTTGCAGGATGCAGATTCCTGACGTGAGTAATATATGCAGTATGTTCAGCTCCTTAACTTCAGCCTGCAGCTATTAAAATCGAGCTTGCAGAAATCAGCCTCCTCCAAAAAACTCATTTGTTTATTTTGCGCACCTGTGTAAAGAAGCGTCTCGGTGCCATGCACTGTGTGGGGAAGAAAGGAATAAACACTGTGTGTGGAAAGTCTTCCAGACTCAAAGGTTTCTAGTTGTGAAAAATCAGAAACCAACTGTGGATACCTAGCACATTTATTAAAGAATATTAATTAGATCACAAAATCTCTAGGAGGCTATGCATCCGGGAATAATAGCCAAAATGCTTTGCAAAACTATTCTAGAGGAGACAGTGCTGGTGCAGAAAAACGGCTTAAACTGGTGACCCTGCCAAATAGGACCTTGGATGCTCTGATTAGAATTTTCTGAGACAGAGGTAGAAAAAAGCCACCTTTGTGAGAATATGCTGCTCCCGGCTTCCACTGCTCTTCTTCATCAGCTTCTGGTTCTCAGTCCTCCATGGGCAGATGTGGTGCCCACCTGTGCCATGTCCCAGCTGCGAGAGAGGATGGAGAGTGAGGGTCTGCCTCCGAAAGTAGGGTGAGGAGATTCACAGAATGGCATTTCCCAGATGTAGGCAGGATGTGAAAAGGTGGCCAAAACATTGGTCAGTGTCCACGATGGGCGGCCAAAACGTTGGTCAGTGTCCACTATGGGTGGCCAAAACATTGGTCAGTGTCCATGATGAAGTGGAAAAACGTGTAAATTCATTTATTAAAGTGGAATATGTGATTTATGAACTTTATGAGCCAGGAGTTGTGGAAATACACAGGACAGAAGAATAACATCTGAGGAGGTAGGTCAGCAAAGACTTCACCAAGGAATCGCCACGTGATGCACTGTCACTCGACCCACATCTTCTATCTTGTCCTCTGGGTCGTAAAGGACGTGTAAAAACTTTCTGGAAAAAGTTTCTGTGCAGGGGCCCCCCACACAGAGGAAAATCATGGGAGACGGCGTGCGAGTGGCAGAGAACGGCTGGGTATGTCTGCGGAGAGGCTCCACGTGACAAGGGCAAAGCTGTATGTCAGGGCGGCAGATGGGGCAAGAGGACAGGTCAAGGTCAGATCACAGAAGGTCTAGTACGGCGCAGAGGTGGTGGGGACTTTATTTCAAGGACAATGGGGGAGGTTATTAGATGTCACTTAAGGGTAGTAGTAGCTTTTAATGTCACGTGGTACAGCACAGAGGGTGGATTCGATGGGAAAGAAAATGACGATGGAGAAAGAAGAGTCCAGAGTCTGCTGAGCAAGACAAAGTGCGAATATAGGGCCTGAATGAAGGCAGGTGCAGCAGCAGTGCAGGGAGAGTTGGGTCTGAGAAATGTTTCCGGAGTGGATATGTCCCGTGGGAAACTCAAACTGTGGGT
Organism: Arctocebus calabarensis; assembly: GCA_963573935.1. Classification (NCBI taxonomy): domain Eukaryota; kingdom Metazoa; phylum Chordata; class Mammalia; order Primates; family Lorisidae; genus Arctocebus; species Arctocebus calabarensis. Next base: position 48,652 of record CAUYON010113907.1, read on the forward strand.
ATGGAGATAAAGAGATGGGATCGTTAGCTTTTGGATGGTAGTGGACTCATTAAGAGAGGGCCTGGAGTGACCAGAAGACCCCTGTGAGCCCTCAGAGTTAAGCATGAGGAAGCTTGAGTCAGCTTCCCCAGTCCCAGCACGAGGCCCAAGGCAGCCAGCTTGAGCGTCCGCCCTGGATATGGGGGGTGAGGGAGCAGAGCCTGAGCCAGGCCTCCTGGAGCTCACTGTTGCGTCCAAGTCCACAGAGGGCATTGTGGCTTTTTAGCTGCCTGGCCTTAGTCTCCTCTTCCCGTTGCAAGGCAGCCAGATCTCTCGGGAGAATGATCTCTCATCCATTCTTGCGGTGTGAGCCAGGGGGCCCGTCCACCCCTGGCAAAGAGGCGGAGGTGAGGCCCGCCACCACTCAGAGGCTCTCCAAGGACTTCTTATTTTGAACCGAGTGAAGCAGGGCGGGAAGAGGAGTTTGAGGCTGGTTCAACCCAGCAGCAGCTCCCTGAAGAGGCCATCCTTCAGCTTCTGCTCTGTGTACTCCTGAGCTGACCTGGCTCAGGCCCTTCTTTTCTCCTCTGTGAACTCAATCCCTTCAATTAGATTTGTCTTCTGCTTAGGGGAGCCAGCATCAGAAGACCCCGGTGATAGACCCTGTGGTCTAGGAACTCTTCCAAACCAACCTCCCGACAGGCACAAAGCATTTGTGAAAAAGGAGCGGGGCACCTGAGACAGGCCCCTTTGCCTCTCTGGGCTTTGTACCTCCTCTGCAAATCACAGTGCTGGGTTGATGAAAGTTGGTGTCTAACTTTCAAGCTATCAATTTAACAACCAGCTTGCAAATTTCCTGAAAATTTTGCTTTTGCCATCTAGTACAAGCCAATTCTGATACATCGTGGTTGGTGTCCCTTCTAGGGCTGTACTTCGGTCTGAACCTCTCTAAGCTGGAGGACAAAGCCGTTGACTGTTGTTGGAAGGAAACAGTGTAAGGCAGCATCTCACAAACTCCGTGGCAGGGAACTTGTAAAAATGCAAAAGCCCATGGGCCACCATTAGGCACCCTGAATTAGCATGTGGGGTGGGGATGGGAGTTCCCAGAAATGTGCAGTATTCACACATTCCCCCAATGATTCCGACACAGTAGGGGTGAGGGGTATGCTTTGAGAAACACTGACTTGGAAAGGGGAAGGGAACATGAAGATGGAACAGGGTGGCAGTGGTGGGAGGACATGGGGTCAGGCAACAGGGCAGAGAACCGGACCATAGACACGACTGGGGTGTGGAGGCTGAGAGGGTAAAGGGGAGGAAAGTGGGAGGTATTCTCAGCTAAACATCCAAGCACACCATGTACCAGAGGGCTTTTAATAAGAAGTAATGGGATGATGATGAAGATGAAGATGGTGAAGGAGGGCAGTCAGCTTTGTTCCCAGCCTTGCAGGGCTGGTAGGAAGCAGAGCCATCTGGTGCATATTTGGTACATTACAGACGCTATTTTACTTTCACCAGTGCTGCTCAGCCAAATTTATATCTGTTTCTGGCTGCAGAACTTGCCTGGTATTAGACTAAGCCCTGAGCTCTGAGCAGGAAGAATCCCATGCCAAGGACGTGATCAGTTTTTGCTGATCCTGGGGCAAGGCTGGATTTCTGAGCCTTCCCAGAATCTGAGCCCTTGTTCCAGAGGTTGGGAGCTCAGGAACGTTTCAGATGAATGATTGTAAGCCCGAGAATCTGCTCACATGGCCAAACCCTCTGTCTCTTCCTGCAGGACAGGGCAGCTTTGGCCCCAACCTCCCTGCTTTTTCATATCCCCATTCCCTTCCCGCTGTTGCTTCAGAGGGGCAGGGATCTTACTCATCTTTTCAGCCCAGGGCCTGCTCTGTGCGAGCTTCTCATGAGAGTCTGCTAGGTGTGTGGACAGACAGTGCAGGCAGGTGCTGGGAGTGCATCGCCGACCACAGAGCGGGAAGGCACCACCGGGGCGGCCTGGCTGAAGCAGATACAGAGAGAGGAAGAGTGGCTAAATATTAGGGGTGCGAAAAGTCTGAAAATGACCCTTCTGGAGGAAGAAAATGAATCTATTTAAGGATACACAGTGAATGCACGACAGCAATAATAATACATTTTTAAAAACTGCCTAACGTGCCTTCCTACCCCCATCACTCTAACACTCCGAAAAAAACAAGATAGCTGTCATAAAATTTGGGGAGGGGAGGTATGTGCCGGTGTAAAAACCTCTCAGGCCATCAGGGCATTTGTCCTCTCTTCTTACTTTTGGGCCTTATTCTTTCCCTGATTGTTCAAAAGCTCACGGGCAGGATTTGTCTTCCCTGGGCCGGAACGCAGGATATCAGTAAACCTCCTGCGATCCTGGAGGGATGCTTCAAGTTACATGCACCTGCCCCAACTTTCCCCATTTAAAATTCCTCATCAGGACTCTTTCCTTCCACTCTGCCGCCCCAGACATCACTCTCAGATCTCCAGCCCTGCTTGCCTTGCGTCCCCACAACCCAGCTCAGACAGATGAAATGCTGGATAAAACCTCCCAGTCCACAGGGCAGGGACCTTGTCTTTGTTTCTCACAAAGTGCCATGTATACCTGCAGTGCTTTGTAAATAATAAATGGCCGTAATAAAGAAGCTGCCTCTTTGGGGTCAGGGAAGCGTGTTTATAGGAAAACAACTCCCCACCACCACCAGGTCTGGTTCTGCCTGGCGCAGCTGTCGCCAGAGCCTGAGGAGGCACAGCACAGAGATTTGCAAAGGGACATGTGATCTGAAAACTTAGGGTTCTGAACAGAACAAAAGGCACAATGCCGGGATTTCTTAGCCAAGGGAGGTCAAGAGAGCAGCCTGCCGACATACTATGTACTTGAAAAATAAATGCACCGTGGAAATGCAAGATGTCATTATTAATACTTCAAATTTTATTGCTATGCTTAATCTGGCCCTTACAAATTACCTCCGCACAGGCCCTTTTAGCCAAGTATATAATAATAATTTACTACTGAAAGAGAGATGGGCTGGTAATAACAGGTATTATTATTATAATAATGACTTGCCAATTTAGCTTAAAGGCAAAGGGAGAGCTCTTTCCAAGTGGGTGAACAAACTGAGTTAGACAAAGAGGATTTCATCAGGGACACCGTAGGAAGGGGCAGGGATGTGATTACCCCACGGTCACCACTACCATGACCTTGTGTCACTGACGCCGAGAGCAGGTAGAGTGAAACGCCCACTGATTTCTCACTACTACTAAGAGACCACATCTTTTATCCTTTGGAAAATACACTACAGAAATAGTCCCTCCTTGTTTTGCTCTATCAGGACAAGGCAAGGTCTGCAGCGAGGAGCAGACAGACCATCAGATAATTCAGGGGCAGAAACTTAGCGCGTCTCCCTAATAACAGGTGCCGCCATGTGCCAGGCACTGTGCATCCCCTTATTTCATCCTCTCCCCCTCCTCTGTCAAGGGAATTCTGTAATTATCCATTTTACACGTGAGAGACCTTAGGCTCAGCATCTGTGTCCAGGGCGGGAGCCAGGATCCAAGACTATTTGAATTCAGAGCCTAAGATTTTAACCATTGCAATCTACACCTCTACTGCCATTTGGCAGTGTTTCCATGGTTGAAACGACTCAGTATTAGTAACTTGAACTTGACAGCCATAGTCAAGAGGGAATACTTTCCAATCATCCAAGCTGATGGAAGGACAGAGTGGTGCGGAAAACACCAACACACAGAGACTCAGGGAGTCATTTAGACTTGGCTCTGGACCACCTGCCTGGGATACTTTGCACAGATCTGCTTTCCGAATAACATTTTTCCAAGGCAGATATTAAAAATAGCCCCTGGCTAGGTGGGGAAGGGAGTGACTCTGAAGAAGAGGTGGCAATGGAGAAACCCCTGTGGCATGAGAATTTTACCACAGATTCGCTCTTTCTAATTAGCAGAGCTATATGGTTGTAGCTCCTTGTACCTCTGAGACCTTATTTATTTTTTAAAATCTGTTTCCTTAAATGAGGAATGTGGAGGAAAATTAGAAGGGTAGATGCTTCCAGATTCTTATTACCTAGCTCTGACCATCTGCCCCAGACTCAATTTGTTCCAGATTGCAAGATCCATGAGCCGTGTTAACGAGCAGACAGGGAGGAGGTCTCCGTCCAAGGCCGGCTCTGGACTAAAATTATTGCCTCATGAATGACTCACGCATTTCTAATTAGTCCTCTGATCCATCCCAGAGCCCTGGCCTCAGCGTATTCTGCCCCCTCCCGCTCCCTCATCAGCAGAAGACTCAGGGCTTGTTGGGATGGGAAGTGTGGCCAGGGCGCCCACAGCCCTTTCCTCCTCCTGGAAGTCACATGACCACATGTGTTTCCAGTGTGGAGGGGTGGGGTGGGGGAAGGGTGGAGGGAGACAGGCCGCCTATGCTTGGTGGGGCCGTGGACAGCACGTGGTCATGGTGGTCAAGGGTGTGTGTCCAATACAGTACAGTGTGTTTGGTGTCGTGCGAGTGCCCCTTCACATCGGGGTGTGTGTGTGTGTGTTTGATGTCGTGGGGGTCAAGTGTGTTTGGTTTGCAAGTGTGGTATGTGTGCATGTGGAGTGTGGTGTGTTTAATGTAGAAGTAAACATGGGGGTGCACAGGGTAGAGGTGTGTGTGTATGGTGTTTGTGTGCTATGGTGTGTGGTGTGGCATAAACAGGTGTATGTGTTGTGCAAGTTGATTGCGTGGTGTGTGGTGTGTGTGTGCAGTGTGTTGGTGATGTGTGGCATGAGTGTGTCAGTTGTGTCGTATGCAGGAGATGGGCAGGGTGGTGTGGTGTGTGCAGTGTGGTATGACGATGAGGGTGGCTGTGGTACTGGTGTGTGTGTGTGTGTGTGTTAAAAGAGGCAGCGTGTGAATGAAGGCATCTCTAACACAATAAGCTGCTTGCAAAAGGAATCTTTCTATTCCCTAGAAACTTGCTGGAATATCTTCCTTTTTGGTTAAAGCTTCTGTCCAGAGGGTGTCTGATGCCCTGGAGAAAAAAGGACAAGCTGGGTCTCGACCAAATAAAAGAGTGTTAAAAGTATTGAAGGGGAAAGCATTGAAAAAACAGCCCGGCGCTGCCAATGCAGTGGCTGTGTCTCTGCACTGGGGGAGAAGGAATATTTAATTTTAAAACAAGTCGAGGCTGTGGTGCTACACAGCAGGGAACCGAGCCGGGGGGCGTGCCACCCTCTTTGTGGGTTCATCTCTGCTCCCTGATGGCTCCTGTTTGCCAGGGCGCGAGGTAATGAAATTCTCTCTTTGTGGAATATTAACAAGGACTTTGGGTCTACTCGGGTTTGGAATGAATCCTGCATAAGCATCCGAGATGGAGGTGCCATCTAGGGGCGGGAAGGGGCTGCGGGAGCCTTCCCCACGAGCTAGGAAATGAGGAGTGGCGCTGAAAGATTTGGTCACCATCCTTCACACACGCTTCCCGGAATGGGGGTCTGGGTGCAGGGAAGTGAGATAGAATCAGCCCCGACAGCTATTCCACTGAGAGGCTTTCTTCAAGCCCAACTGCCCCGCACAGAGGTGTTCTGGAGAAATGCAAATGAAGCAAACATGTGAAAAGAAGCTTACACTCACAAGTCATCAAGGAAATGCAAATTAAAACAACAATTCAACCTGACTTGGCAAAAGTTTTAAAAACTGATCACACTAGGGTGCTCTCATGTGCTGGGGGAAGAAGTGTAAGCTGGTATAACCTTTCTGGAATGCAGTCTGGCGATATGTATCAAGAGCCTTAAAAACTCTCCTACCCTTTTATCCAATAATTCCATTTCTAACAGCTATTCTACAAAACTCATCAGAGTGTAAAAATCTCCCATCGCAGTGTTAGTCATAAATGTGAAAAATTGGTATTAACTTTAGCATCTAAAATAGGGAAGTCTACAAGTAAATGTCGTAACATCTACATGATGAAATATTGTGTTGACATTAAAAAGAGTATTTTTGGACACTACCTTATGACATGGGAAAATAATTTAATACAAATGAAAGTGAAAAAAGCAGCATATAAAAAGAGGAGTAAGGGCGCTGGCCCCATATACTGGGGGTGGCAGGTTCAAACCCAACCCAGCCAAAAAACTACAAAAAAAAAGTTATATATACACATACAATGTGTATCTTCATAGAAAAAGGGGCTGGAAGGATAGACATCAAATTGTCAATAGCTGTTTCCTTTGGGAAAAGACTACAAGTGACTTTTCTTTATATTTTTCTGTATTTTCCATAATTTCCTACACTGAGCATGAAAATCATTATAATAATGAAAACAACATATGTTTTTTTAAAAACCATTGCTATGAACAACAATGACAAAAGCGGTACAGGAATTCCGTCCTTCCTTCCTTTTTTTTCTTTGTGAGACAGAGTCTCACTGAGTCACCCTGGGGTAGAGTGCCATGGCGTCATAGCTCACAGCAACCTCAAACACCTGGGCTCAAGAGATCTTCTTGTGTCAGCCTTCTGAATAGCCAGGACTACAGGCACCCACCACAATGCTTGGGTAGTTGTCTATTTTTGGTAGAGACAGGGTCTTACTCTTGCTCAGGCTGGTCTCACACTCCTGAGCTCAAGCAATTCACAAGCTTGGCCTCCCAGAGTGCTGGGACTACAGGTGTGAGCCACCACACCTGGCCATGGGAATTCCTTTCAATTAGATGGAAAGGCACTGACATTTCTAAGAGTTCCTCCTGTGTGCTAGGCCCTGCACTGTCACTACTCACAATAGCCTGGGGGTGGAGGGGTCTCTTCTCATACCTCCAACACCTCGCTGCTCAAGCACTTTCAGCCTACGGTCTTGCTTTCTGTTTTATTGAGAATAAATGCAACAAAAGCAGTCATAAGACATCTTCCAATATCTCTCATCACCACATCTGCCTCAGACCTGTATCTACGCCCATATACAGGCCTCCTTCCTGTTGTTACAGGCGACTTACCTGTGCTCTTCATTAAGGCCAGCCTCTACCCTTGTGCTCCAAATCTGATCTCCTTTTGCCTACTCAACATTTCTCCAGCAATTCTTCCCTCTCTGTCTCCCATTGGATCATCCCTTCCAGAGAAACGTGCTGTAATATTCCCACATTAAAAAAAAACAAATCCTTTCTTGACTGACAGCTCCCTCCAGCCATGCTTCCTCCTTTCTACGCCTACTTTTGCAACAAAACTCAAGAGTTGTCTATGCTCACTGATTACATTCCCTCCTACTTTTTTTCTTAAACCTCAATAGTCAAGCTGTTACCCTGCCCAAGTTCATTGGAATGATCCTTATCAAGTTCACCACTGACTTCCATGTTACTAAGTCCGATGGTCAATTCTCAATCTCACCTTGTACACCCTTCTCAGCAGCCTTTGACACAGCAGAAACCAATGATGTGTTTTGAAACGGTTTCTTCACTTGGCTGTCACTACTCTGCCCTCTCCTGATGTCCTGCTCCTTCACAGGCCACTGAGTCACAGTTTCTTTTTGCTGATTGCATCTGGTTGAATACCCACAGTTGCATTTACTGACTTCTTTTCTTCTACAGTTAGGAACCTTTCCCTTGAACTTCCGATAGATAGATGATAGGTAGATAGATAGATAGATATCATATCAAATTTAACACAATCAAAACCAAACTATTATTTTTTTTGTTTGTTTTTTGAGACTGAGTCTCACTATGTCACCCTCGGTAGAGCGTCACAGCTTACAGCAACCTTAAACTCTTAGACTTAAGCGATTCTCTTGACTCAGCCTCCCAAGTAGCTGGGACTACAGGCACCCACCACAACACCCGGCTATTTTTTGGTTGCAGTTGTCGTTGTCACTTAGCAGGCCCCGGCCGTGTTCAAACCCACCTGCATTGGTATATATGGCCAGTGCCCTAACCACTTAGCTACCAGTGCCAAGCCCAAAACCAAACTTTTGAACCTCCTACACAAACCCATGTTCCTTCCACCACCTTCCTCATGTCAGTATTCTCTTTTTTTTTTAGAGACAGAGTCTTACTTCGTCACCCTGGGTAGAGTGCCGTGGCATCACAGCTCACAGCAACCTCCAACTCCTGGGTTTAAGGCCATTCTCTTGCCTCAGCCTCCCGGGTATCTGGTACTATAGGCATCCACCACAATGCCCGGCTATTTTTTTTTTTAATTGCAGTTTGGCCGGGGCAGGGTTTGAACCCACCACCCTCAGTATATGGGGCCGGCGCCCTACCCGCTGAGCCACAGGCACCACCCTTCATGTCAGTATTCTTACAATGGTATCCTTACCATTGCTCAGGTTCAAAATTGTGGTGTCAGTCTTAAATCTGCTTCTCTCCTACTGTGCAAGTAAAAGTTGTTTCTTCCACCTTCATAATATCTCCAGAATCCTGCCACTTCTCATCACGTGTATTGCCACCACTATGGTCCAGTCCACCCCCATCTCTCTCCTGGATTTTTTCCAGAGGCTCCCAAATGATTTCCTTAATCCCACCCTTGACTCCCTACTTCTATTGTCAACAGAAGCGAAAGCAACCTGCTAAAATTAAAGTCAGATCGTGTCACCCCTTCCCAGAAAAGAAGCCGCGTCGCTACAACAGCCTAGAAGGTGCTCTATAATCTGCTTCTCTCCCAACCCATCCTCTCCCCTGCCTTCTCACTCTGCTCTTCTCGCCGTGGTTTCCTGGCCGTGCTAGAACACGCGAGTCATGTTCTACTCCAGCTATCTGCCTGCGGCTCCCTGTCATATCCCCAGGGTATTGCTCAACTCTCTCCTTCTCAAGGGGCCTTTCACTGCTCAGCCTAAAACTGCCCCCTCCAACCCTACCTCACCATGTCCCCGCAGGAGATGGTGCTTGCCGTTGGCTGGTATACGACGCTGTTCACCTTTCTGGCGCCTAAGCTCCGTGAGAGCAGGGCCTTTTACTGCTTTGTCCACTGTTAGAGCCTAACCCCTTAGTGCCTTAGGACATCTGTTGCATGAAGGAATGAGTGAGTGAACTAGTAGTGATTGATAACAGCCTTCCTGGTGCTTTAAAAATATGCTAATTATAGGCCCAGGAAGAAAATTGGCCGTGAGCATTTCTTTTCTGTTCCCATTAGAACCTCTAATGAGACTGCACGGTTGTTATTATTTCAAAAGCAACAGCTTTCCAGTGTTTAACAATTTGCTAAACGCTTTTCTGTTTGTTTCCATTCCTTTTCCCCTAATGGGTAAGGGGATTTGCTCGCTGCTGTCTCACCCGAATCACCATCGGGAGGCTGATTTTCCCTCTGGCACTTGCCTTCTCCTCCGTTCACATTTAGCCAGCAATTTGTCCGCCGATCAAATCTCTGCGCACCTACTCCGTCCTATGTGTAGGGCTCTCTCCCTGAACTACAAATCTATTATGCACCGCAAAACATAAACCAAATGTTGGTGCCACCATCCCAGTTAACTTCACTCCCAGGAATTTTGTGCCCCGTGTCCCCGGTGCTAAAGGGTGTGGCATCTCTGCCAGGAGATCTTTGGTGCCACCTGGGGTGATGTAGTGGTTCCCAGAGCCTTTCAAAAAAACTCTGTATTAGTGTCAAAAAATTCTGGGCCCTCTTCACATGGTAGCAGTTTATGAATCAATTGACTGAAGCTGCAGAGGGCGCTTCCTGTACATTTGGGTCCCAAAACTTTACAATACCTGGAACTGCTGATGTATACGGGTTCTGAGACACCTATACCCCTGGGAAGAGCATTGACCTTAGAGCCAACAAAGATCTGGGATCTCACTCTGGGTTCTGCCACCTACTGGTGGTGCCTCACTAGGCAAGTTACTCTTTTCTCTCTTTCTTCCCTCCCTCCCTCCCACTTTCCCTTCCTTCTCCCGTTTTCTTTCTTCCCCTCTCTCTTTCTCTTGCTATCTCTCTTCCTCCCTCTGTCTTTCTTCCTTTCAGTTTTTGAGACAGAGTCTCACTTTGTCACTGTGGATAGAGTACCATCGGGTCATAGCTCACAGCAAGTTCAAACTCTCGGACTCAAGCAATCCTCTTGCCTCAGCCTCCCAAGTAGCTGGGACTAGAGGCGCCCGGCACAGCACCTGGCTAGTTTTTCGTTGCTGTTGTTTTTCTATTTTTAGTACAGATGGTATCTTGCTCTTGCTCAGGCTGGTCTTGAACTCCTGCCTCAGACTCCCAGAGTGCTAGGATTAAGATATGAGCCACTCACTTGCCCTTTCTGTAAAATGGAGATATAAAACCCGCCTGGCTACCCCTGCTAAGGTTGTGAGGATTAACTGATAGACTCTGAGAGGTCGTAAACATGCCCAAGGATGAAGTATTAGTAAAATCAGGTGTCTTTAGTCTCCTCTTTCAACACCGACCTACTCAGCTGGCTGCCATCTAATTCCCCTTTGGCCCGTCTCGAGAAATAGTAGCTGAGGTTACGTTGCGATGCTCTTCTCTGTCAACTTCTCTTTCCCAATTTCCTGAACCATGCTGAGAATAAATTGACTGTCAGGCTGACTCTCTTTAGGGCAGTGACAGCGTTTCCCCAGTGCCACTGCCCCAGAAAGGCCCGATAGTCAGCAGAGCACTCCTCTGGAGTCAGAGAGAGCCCCCACCTCCGGACTGAGTGGGGGTGTCCAAAGAGGACCTGCAGGCCAGGCTCCTTCTCAGCTCAAGTCTGAGAGGAACTTGTCCTTTGGCTTCATATGCAGGCACACTGCCTCAGAGAACATTTTCCCCAGCTGCTGCCAATCCTAATATTTTGGCAGCCAAACAGCGTGCTGTTCTGCAAAAGAGTTGGGAAACTGCTAATGATCTGATATTAACAGCCTCTCAGCCCTTCCGTGTTCCTGCTCAGAACCCCAGGTTGACAGTGGGACATGGTGCCTCCTACACACTGGCTTTTGTTCCTGGGCCTCAAACTTTATAGCTCAGCCCCATATCACAAACACACAGTTACTCTATGGGAAAAGCATGGGCACCTCTGTCACTCAGGCTCTGTGGCTCAACTCCGGTACAACACGACGCATGACCTTAAACACCCTCTCTTGGAGTGACACCATTCGGGCCCCAGGACAACGCTTCTCCACATCTCTTGTCTGATGTTCCGGAAACAAAAGGTGACTGCGTCTGAGTGTCAAGAGTTGTGGGTTGTGCTGCCACTGGTGATGGAAATGGACATGTGTTAGAGGGGCAATGACATTGGCAGAAGTGCTTAGTAAAAGAAAAGACAAATTAACATGTGAAATCCTTCCTCTCCCAGAGCCAAGAATGCAATAGATTCTCCCATACTGCACTGCGTGTCACGGGTCCATTTCCTCGCTTCTCTTCACCATCCCATTTGTGATTCTGGAGTTACCTGTGAATTAATGCAACACTTGTAGGCAGCAGTTAAGGAACATTTGCACCATGAAAGAGTCCATGTTACTTTCAAATGTGTGTGCATGTGTGTGTGTCTAACCACAGTTTCTCAACCTCTGCACTACTAATATTTTGTGGATGATTTTGTGATTTTTCTTTTTTTTAATTTTAATTAAATCAAATTAATATGAAGGTACAATTTTTAGGTTATATTGTTCTCACTACCAGGGTAAAGTTCCATTTGTAGAAGAGCCCCTGGGGGGGCGTGTTTTACACCCTCACAATTGCACAGGAGGTGAGATCCCACCTCATGCCCTCCCTCCTTCTGCCAAATGTCCTCCCTCCTCCCCCCTCACACCTCCTTCTACCCCCTAACTGGACTGTATTAGTGTTTTATTATTCTTATGAGCATGTAATTGTTTACATATTTCATATTCGTATGGAGTTCCTATGGACATTGAATATTTATTTTTTCATTCTTGTGATACTTTATTAAGAATTTATTTCAACTCCATCCAGGTAAATGTAAAAGATGTAAAGTCTCCATCTTTTTTAATGGCTGAATAATATTCCATGGTATACATATACCACAGTTTGTTGATCCATTCATGGGTTGATGGGCACTTGGTTGAGCTGCAATAAACATTCTAGTGCAAATGTTTTTGTGGTAAAATGATTTTTGTTTTTCTGGGTAGATACCTAGTTAATGGGATTGCAGGGTCAAATGGAAGGTCTACGTTTAGATCTTTGAGAATTTTTCCATACTTCTCTCCAAAAAGGCTGTATTAGTGTAAGTCTTTGCTGTGGGACTGACCTAGGGTGTTTGGCAGCATGCCTGGTCTGTACTTGCTACATACCGTTAGCAGCTGTGTCAACCAAAGACTTACCCTCACAATGCTCCTGGTGAGGGAAATTGCCCCGGTTGAGAAGCACTAAATGTGGACGTATTCATAGACATCATGTGTGTGAGGGTGAGGCTGTTTCTTTACACTGTTAATTACCTGCACATTACACACCAGAATCATGGGAATAGTCTTATTTAACTTTATTTAAATAATTTTGATTTAACATTTTCACTTCTACTAATTATAATTTCCATTTTACTCTTAATTTTAATTGTTATTAATAGATAATTTTAATATATGAAAAGTAAAATTACTTTTCTGGAAAACATATTTTTAAAGTACATTCAAATAGTTTGCCTGTAGTTTAATTGATACTTTATGATGAAAATATGTTGAACCTTTGGACACTGAATACATGACTTTTTAAAAAATCCAGATCGTTAGTGCATGATATGAATGTCTGGATTATATTACAACATAATTACTGATTGATTTTGCTGAACTAGGAACATGAAAAAGAAAATTTATGGCGCAAATGTGCAATCATTTATGAATTACCTATGCTTTTATTTTATTAGTTACCCCCATCATCACTGTCCCATCAATCAAACACCAAGCCATGCATAAGGATAGTTTAATTCTGCCTTCTGCTATCTGGCTGAGTTTCTGTCATATAAAAACTGCAGTTTTGGCTCGGTGCCTGTGACTCAACGGGCTAAGGCACCAGCCATGTACACCTGAGCTGGTGGGTTCGAATCCAGCCTGGGCCGCCAAACAACAATGACGGCTGCAACCAAAAAAGAAAAAAATGGCTGGGCATTGTGGTGGGCCCCTGCGGTCCCAGCTACTTGGGAGGCGGAGGCGGGAGACTCGCTTGAGCCCAGGAGTTGGAGGTTGCTGTGAACTGTGATGCCACAGCACTCTACCCAGGGTGACAGCTTGAGGCTCTGTCTCAAAAAAAAAAAACAAACTGCAGTTTTGCACATATTTTGTATTTCGTTGTTATGAAGGCATATGTCAAAGCAGGAGGCTAAAATATATTTCATTGAATAGTTTATTCACTTGGTTTATAATATATTGTCTTTGGGTTTCCATTTATACCTTTGCCAGAGGTCTGGGACACATAAGGATCAGGCCTGGACTCATCGCTTGATCTGAAGTCTCAGTTCAGAGCCTAAAATGGGCCCCTGCAGACACTGGTGCAGAGTTGGGGGGTGAAAGTGGGGCTGACTGATCAATCACAGCTCTGAGGTGCAGACAGGCCATAAGCAAAATGGTTAAACAGGCAAAGGGATTGGCCCACCCCAGATCCAGGTTCCTCAAGCTCTATCCCAGGTAAGACTCAGAATCCCAGCCTGAGTGTCCCCGCAGTACCTGGAGTTCGCCTATACCCCGGTACTGGGCTAGGCCGTGGGCTCTAACATGGGCCCTGCTCTAAGTGGGAAGCTCATTCGGAGGAAAGCCTTACCAATCCTCACGTGTCTCCTCATTTTCTCAGGCTTCCTTCCCCACAAGCCATAATAAAGGAGAAAATACTTGTTTGGGGGTCATTGCATTTACTAAGTTCTTTATTCGCTTTTCCAGAATCTTGCTTTCTGCTGTCCTAAGCAACAACTCATTTAATTTATTTCCACAGGGATTGAATCACTGAGCTACTGTTACCTGGCAGGCACGGATCTGTACCCAGATGATTCAAAGGAAAACAAAAAAAGGCGCGTGGCCTTAAGGAGTCACACACCGAGGGACTCTTCCTGCTCCGGGCTGGAGCTGCGCAGAGTTTGCACAAAGCGTAATGACAATAGAGGAGGAAAAAACAACTTTTTCTGGGAAATTCAGGTGAGGCTTCTTCACCAAGGGTCCTGTTTGCGCTCAGCAGCTTTGGGCGGGTAGAACTTCTGCCTGCAGAGAGTGGGGGAGGTCGCGCATGCGCAGAGGAGGCAGCTCGCAAGCTCTCAGCGGAAAGCAAAAAGCCCTCGGCACGTGGCAGGTGCTCTGTGGGTTCTAGTTCCCTTCTGCTGCATTCCAGCGGTGTGACAGTGCTTGGTTTGGTTACTATAGAGCTTCAGTTAGTCCTGGAGACATACGCTGTATCCCCAAACACATTTTCCTAGGGTTTTCTAGGATTTCTCAATGCTGGAACTGTGCCTCTCAGCAACCTTCGCCATGCACAGAGGGGCGTGGAAGGGCGGGAGGTGAGGCTGAGCACACCCTGGCTGATTAGTTAATTGGCAATGATCGGCTGCCTGCCCTCCCAGGATGGTTGTGCGGATCACAAGAGATAAAGAGACAGAGACACAGGGTGATGCTGGAGGCTCATTGTTTCTGGAGTTGCCAGGGATCCGAAGATATCACTCTTGTCAAGGAGCTCATATTCTTGTCTAGGAGAAAAACATGCCATGAAAAGCATGAGGATGACCTAAGGGTCTTGGATTTCCAACCCTTGGAAAACCTAAGGGTTTTCATAAGCAAGGCATCGGCAGGTAAATCAGAGACCCTCCCTGCAGGTTGAGGGCAGTGGCTGGGGCAGGGTGGGTGGGGGAAGGAGCCGTGCCTCCTAGAGAAGATGCATGGGGACCGTCAGAGAGAAGACACAGTGCTCTGGGCAGGCGGGAAGGGACAGGTGAGAGGGCCACCTGTGGAAGGGCAGGGGGCTGGAGAAGTGAGAAGTAGGAGGGTGAGAAGGTTGAAATGCTGGCTGGAGGCGCCTTCCTTAGAGAAGTTGGGCTGGACACAGTTTAAGATCCACTCCAGTCACAACGTAATCCCTGGCTCCTGGGGTTTATCCTGAGTGGTTTAAACGAACGTCAACAGTGCCATTCCACTTAGGTTAGGGTGTGTCTGTAATCGGGTGCCAGGCAGTGACCATACAGCTAATGTGTTGGGAGGTTCTGGGCAGGGAGACACAGGGAAGAAACAGGCCATCTTCTTCTTGTAGAGGATGCGAATGTGTCTGGGTGTGAGGCCTGAAACTATAATCTGACTTAGACCCCTGAACGGGCCCACCCATTAGGGCCACTTCTCAGGGAGAGTTTCCCAGCCTGTCTCTAAGGAAGGCCTGGCATCTTTCCTAGGTCCTAAGGCCTTCTATCTCCTTTGTACCCCTAGTCACAACTCTCAGGCAAGCTTTCCTGTAGAGCAGCCTCGCACCCTGCTAAGAGCTACACCACGCCCATGCCTACCCAAACTGCACCCAAAACAAATCCTTTTTTAGATTTGGAGCTGGTCCAGAATTAACGCTCCCTGCTCAGGCCCAAACCATAACCTTTGTAAAGAATTCTAGAGGCTTCATGGAATTGTCATTATCTCAGCACTCTATAGTCCCATGGTACCATTCCTCAGATAGCCCACAAGTCTGTCACACCAGCAGTCACTGAAATTAGCTCATTGTCCTGATCCTCCAGCTTCAAGGCTGCCACAAGATCAGTGGCCCTCTTTAGAAATCCCAAATGTCCCCTTGCACAGGATTCAAAACCATTTCTCGTCTTCACCTTGGAAAGTACAAGAGGGAGAGGTAAAGCACTGCACCAATGTAAACATTTTTACGGCCATATGGTGTGCATCAGGAAAGAGCACACGTCATGATGGCATCAACAAATGTTCACAGTAGGGGCTGGGCAAGGTGGCTCACACGTGTAACCCTAGCACTGTGAGAGGCAGGGGAAGGAATTTTCTTGAGCTCAGGAATTCAAGGCCATGCTGAGCAAGACCCAGACCCCATCTTTACTAAAAATAGAAAAACTAGCCATGCATTGTGGGGCAGGTGCCTGTAGTCCCAACTACTCTAGAGGCTGAGGCAGGAGGATCACTTGAGCCCAGGAATTTGAGGTTGCTGTGAGCTGAGCTGATAGTACTCTAGCCTGGGTAACAGAGTGAGATTCTGTTTCAAAAAAACCCAACCCCCTTCCCCCCAAACCCCCAAATATTCACAATATGACTGCCCACATAAGCAGATCCAAGGAATAGAACATTGCCAGCCTTCCAGGAAACTTCCTCATGCCCTTCCCTAACACCAACCCCACTCTCCCCTCAAAGACAAACTCTAAAACCATAGATGTGTCTGAACCAAGGGAAACCACCAAAAGTTTTAAGCAGGGAAGAGATAAAATCATATTTATCTTTGGAAAGCATTTCCTGGTTAGGAAGAGAACAAGAAGCAGTGATATTGGGACAAGAAAGGTGCAGTCAGGGTGGAAAGAGGGGAGGGAGGGAGAAGGAGGAAGAAAGGGAAGAAAAGATAAAGGAGGAGGGGGAGTGGAGGGTGGGGGGAGTCAGGGAGGGGAGCAGAGGTCATGAGGCAACAACGTCCTGCCAACTTGTCCACGCTCTTAGCTGTGCCTTTCTCTGGTCTGTAGATTGATTAAATAACCTTAAAAGCCTCCTACTCCCAACTCTGAAAGTCTTTTATTCAAACCAGCCATCCGGAAAGCAAGCCTCCCACTGGTGCTTAATTCACTCAAGGAAAGATCAGAAGAACCTGGTTACCAAGCTTTGAAAAGTTGCTCATAAAATTCAGCAGGAGCCCGCCCTCCTCGGAGACTTCTATTTTTACCAAAAACACACACGGAGAAGTGGAGAATTTTCAAATGAATTAGACATGAGATTGATCTTTTTATACAAAAGGAGCAAGAAAAGGAACAGTGACACTGAGCTTGAACACTCCCTGCCACATTTCCCTGAGCCGTGCCATCTTGGTGGCCTCAGTCAGGCGTGAGCTCTGCCTTGTGGTTTCCTGAAGACAACAAATATATGACAACCCCACAGACAGTGCCTGCTTCCGCGCTGAGAGGAGCTGGCCACGGTGGCTCCTCAGCCCCATCTGAGTATGACACAAACGGTAGGTGACAACCGGTGTTGAGGGGGCTGAAATAGGACCTGCTGTGGCAGGGTTGGGGGATCTGCGTTGGACACCAGCTGGTGAGGAGAGCCCTGCAGTCAGCAGTCAATCCACCTGGTACTCATCAAGCTGGGGGTCTCAGCAGAGTTTGGTCAGCTGCCTCCCACCCTTAGCTTTGGCTGCGGTCCATCAGCCTGTTTTCCGCTTGCTAGGCCCGTGGCTGGTAAGTGGTGCTCTGTGGAACCCCAAGGGCTCCGTAAAGGGCTGAAGGTCAAGAGAAGCTCTGCTTTTACACCGGGCTGGAGACGACGCAGCCATCTTTTCATCACAGTCCTTGGACAAGCTTAATTCTCCTTGGATATAGCAGGGTGATTAAAAAACTAATTTGTGTACAGTTTGCCTGGGAGGAGAAGGTAAACCTTAAACGGTCTTTGTTCTTCAAAGAACTGGACCAGGATGACAAATTTATTTACTTATTTATTTATTTATTTTTTAGAGCTAGAGTCTAACCTTATCGTCCTCAGTAGAGTGCTGTGGCGCCACAGCTCACAGAAACCTCCAACTCTTGGACTTATGTGATTTTCCTGCCTCGGCCTCCCAAGTAGCTGGAACTACAGGTGCCTGCCACAACACCCAGCTATCTTTTTGTTGCAAGTTGGCCGGGGCTGGTTTCAAACCCACCACCCTCGGTATATGGGGCCAGTGCCCTACCCACTGACCCAAGGATGACAAATTTAAATCTTACTGAGGCCAGACAGGTACATAAAATAGCAAAGCAGGCTGTGGCAAGCAAACAGGAAGTGATAGGGACTTTGACAAACCGGGGGGTGCCTCCTCCTCCCCCTCAGCCAACTGACACCACGTAAAAATGTACGCTTAAGGCTTCCAGACCCTCTAATGCTTCAAGAGAAGACAGATTTCATGATTGCCTGTGAATATCCTGGTTTTTAAATATTGGCAGTTAATTCAAATTTTAAGGAAACAAAAGCACTTGTAGTCAAACTCATGCACAGTGTGTCGGGCACAGACTAAGGTCCACCAAGGGAATTAAGCCGGGATGTTGAGGAAGAGCAAGGTTTTGAAGGCTTAGGACTTCAGGGTTTAAAAGGAGAAGGCCTGAGCCTGAGGGGTTGGGGACATGGAAACTAGGAAGAGAGGAGGGCTGCAGCTTCCAGAGTGATAAAGAACTGAGCTGACGAAAAGCGCAGCCCCTGGGAGGCGCCTCTAGGAGGAAGGGTCTGTGAGGTCAGGGCACAGGCACCAGGGCCTGGAGGGGCCTGCGAAGGTCCCACCGCTGAGCACCAGCCCCTGGCCAGACCAGGAGCAGCGTCAGCACCCACCACCGGGAGGGACCGAGACTCTGGCTTGTTCTCTGGGTCAGCCTTGTTGCCTGATCCAAAGGGAGAGGAGAGGATCCTAGAAAATTAAGCCCAGTGGACTTCCTGGAGCAGGAGTCAGTTTTGCTTAGAAAATCAAGTGTAGCCGGGTGTTGTGGTGGGCACCTGTAGTCCCAGCTACTCAGGAGGCTGAGGAAAAGAATCACCTCAGCGTTGGAGGTTGCGGTGAGCTGTGTGACGCCAGGGCACTCTCCCGAGGGCAATAAAGTGAGACTCTGCCTCTACAAACAACAACAACAACAACAATAATAATAAAGTGTATTATTTCTTGCAATCCAAATGCCCTAGAACAGTAGCTATTAAAGTTTAGGTTCTGGATCCTGGAGGGTCCCCAAGACCCAGGAGGTGCAAACCACTGTCATCATAACACTGTCCCCGTGCTGAGATTTTCACTGGTGGTGGGAACTCAGTGAGTGACGCTCCCACTGCCCTGCAGCCATCCCCACACGTTCCGCACCATCACACACTCACAGTACAGCAGTGCCGGCCACCTACGAATGTTCTTGATGAAGCGGTGAGAATTACTAATTGCATTTACCTTGACCCTCGAGTTCACGCAATTCTCCGTGACAAAGTGGAAGTTAAACACAAAGCCCTTCTGCAGTACCTGCGGTGTGATGTTCAGTCTTGAAGAAAAGCTCCGCAGGACGGGTTTGTGCTGTGAGCTGAACAAGCCTGCTTTTTTTTTAAAATGGAACATCATTTTTACTTAAAGGAATCACTGATAGACAAAATGTAGTTATTCAGACTAGGGTATTTGGCAGAAGTTTTCTTTAAAATGAACAAAACGAGCCTGTCATGTCAAACAAATCAACTGACAGTATTTGTTGCCAATGGTAGAATTCTAGCTTTCAAGCAAAAATTAAAATTTTTTGAAAAACTTCGTATTCACCACTGTAAGCCTGACATTTCCCAGTACTTTCAGACTTTTCTGATGAGACTGGTGGTGAATTAATGAACAGAATTTTTTATGTTGTATAAAGAAGTGTGTCAACATTCAGAAGATGTATATAATTCATTGAACCAATGTTTTCCAAATGGCCAATGCATAATGTTACAAAATCGTGCATGGATCTTATGAAAGTAATGGCTAGACTAACGGATTTTAATAGGATAGAGAATAAAAAGTCCAGTGATAGGATTTTAGATTTTTGCAACTTATCTTTAAGTAACTACTTGTTGGGTAGGTGTGTAGTATCAAAGAACATTCATAATTATCCGAGAAGGCTTTTAAAATTCTTCTCCAAGTGTATATATAGAGAGAGAGTCCAAAATTTCTTCATATAATTCAACCAAAACAACCTATCACAACAGATTACATGTAAGAAGCTAGATATTAAAGTTAGTGCAAAAATGTAAAACACTGCCATTCTTTACTTGAGAGTTTTGTTTTGGCAAATGTAGTTTTTTGTTTTTTTTTTTTAATAAAAATACACATTTGTGACTTGGTGCCCATAGCTCAGTGAGTAGGGCGCCGGCCACGTACACCGAAGGTGGTAGGTTTGAGCCCGGCCCAGGCCTGCTAAACAACAATGACAACTGCAACCAAAACATAGCTGGGGCTCAGCGCCTATAGCTCAGTGGCTAGAGCACTGGCCACGTACACCAAGGCTGGTGGGTTCGAACTGGTCCGGGGCCTGCCAGACAACAATGACAGCTGCAACAAAAAAATAGCCAGGCTTTGTGGCGAGCACCTGTAGTCCCAGCTACTTGGGAGGCTGAGGCAAGAGAATCACTTAAGCACAAGAGGTTGAGGTTGCTGTTAGCTGTGACGCCACAGCACTCTACCGAGGGTGACACAGTGAGACTCTTCTCAGCAAAAAAATTAAAAATATGCATTTATATGGTATAAACATTTAGTGGGTTTATCTTATTTTTGTAATTTCAAAATATTAAGCGGGAGGAGGAGGACAAGCATTTTGCTTCCTTGTATAAATTGTTTAATGCGGTTTAACTTTTAGCGTGCCCATCACCAGAATAGCATACATTGTAAATGACATGAAAGTTTTTAGCCCTCTCCCCATTCATACTCTCCCCCTTTCTTAGTTTCCAACAACCTTTACTTCACTTTATGACTGTGTGTACCCATTGTTTAGTTCCTACTTATTAATAAGAACATGTGGTATTTGTTTTTCCATTCCTGAGATACTTCACTTACTATAGTGTTCTCCATTTCCAGCCAAGATCTAGTAACCCCACTACTGGGAATCGACCCAAAAGAAAAGAAGTATCAAAGACACTTTGCACCCAAATGTTAATCGCAGCACAATTCACAGTTGCAAGGATACGGAATCAACCTCAGTGCCCATCAATTAATGAGTGGGTTTATTATTTTCTTATAATGAATTACTAACTACATATATTTTTAATGCAGTTTTCACTTTGAATACAGTAAATAACCCTGACATACATAAATAGCTCTTTGGGGTCCTGCATAACTTATGAGGATAAAAGATTCCTATGCATAAGAATTTTGAGAACCTCTCTGATGTAGAAAAGGAAATGCCCTTTGCACTCTGCTTCTCTGGAGAGCTCAGGGAGATCAGAGCCACTCACAGGAGGGGCAGAGAGGCGGATGTAGAAGAGTACGCTTTGCAATTAAAACTCACTTTCATGGGAGGCCAGGAGTAGAACTGAGACTGGAGAAATATCTGCTCCCAGAACCAGCTCCCAGGAAGAACAGGGAGGATTTGAACCCCGGTCCTCTGACTTCCGACACACCACTCTTCTTGCTCACGTGCACTTTATTGCAGGACCTGAAATGGGCCTTGGCCCTTGTCTCTTCCTTTCTCATCTTTCTCTTGATTTGGTGCCAAGGGCAATGTGAAGTTGTCTTGTAAGAGGAACCCAAATTCTTTTGCCACTTCAAACATCTGCAGTTGACCATAGCAGGTCTACTCACAGCCCACAGTCCTGTGTGTCATGTGTCCCATCAGTTCCCTGCCTGTGACTGAGGGGCCATTTGATTTAGAGTCAGGTACATCCACAGAAGGTTCTGGGCGAGTGGACTTCTGTCTTTCAGAGATTTAAATTGAGAGACACAGGGGTTTTGTCAGTTTGATGAAGAGTCTTGGAACTAAAAACTCAAACTGACTTGGGGGTTGAATCGGTTACTTTGGGGCCACATGAAAAATGACTAAACAGAAGAAATTGGGGGCACATAGAAAGAGAGTGAACAAAAAGCAGTGGCGATTGGGAGACAGAAGGGGCCTAGGTCTCTGATTCCCAATCCCCAATTGCAATCCCCACAAGATCCAACGGCACCTCCTTTCCTGCTCTCCAGCACTTATGAGGGGCTACGAGGGGCCTGCCATTAGCTGTCCCACCCAACCGGCTTCCTGGCAATGCCACCACTAAGCTCCCTGCAACTCTAAAGGCCTTGGGATCTCTCTAAGGCTCACCTTGTCCACGATGCTCCTGGCAATGCTGGATGGACCATTTAGATGCACTCTGGTTTGTATTCCATCAGCCACTTGATGGACCCACAGTGCATCTGCTTTAGACCTTTCAAAACCAGATGTAAAAGAGTCATATGACTCTCCCCAGTGTGGCTGGGGAGGCCAGGAGTATCTTCTCCACATTCTAGGACAAGCTTTTGACCCCCTTTCTCTTAGAAACTACGTTTTTGTCATTCAATATAAGACACACAATAATCAAATATACTTTCAATTCTATGAAAATCACTGTAAACGAGATTTCAGATCGGACAATGGATTTCATTTCATAGGACTTATTGGTTAAACAGAACTTCTCCCACCTGTAATTCCTGTAATTCCAGCACTCTGGAAGGCCAAGGCCGGTGGATTGCCTGAGCTCAGGAGTTAGAGACCAGCCTGAGCAAGAGCAGGACCCCCGTCTCTAAAAAGTAGCCAGGTGTTGTGACGGGTGCCTGTAGTCCCAGCTACCCGGGAGGCTGAGGCAAGAGGATCACTTGAGCCCAAGAATTTGAGGTTGCAGTGAATTATGATGCCACAGCACTCTACCAAGGCAAAGTGAGACTCTGTCACAAAAAAAAAAAAGAAAAAAATGAAAAACAAAAAGAGCTTTTTCCTTGCTCTGAACACGAAGAACACTGGGAGAGACTGATGGACACACACGCTCACCGCCCCTGTGTCACTGGCCCTGTGTCGCTGGCCCTCTTCTTTCTAAGCATTACGATAATAATGATAAAAGCATTTACACTGAGTCGAGTTATAACCAAGAGACTACAGTTTGGCAGGGCTCCAGTAAAAGGACGCTGTCATACCCAGCTGGCAGGAGTGCAAACCGGTACAAACTTTCCACAGAGGAGTTTGGCAGTATCTATCAAGGGCTTTAAAATGCTTCACACTTTTTGACCCAGTAATTTAGTTTTTTTAAAAGGAATTTATCCAAAGGCAATAATAATTCTTTTTTTTTTTTTTTATTGAGACAGTGCCTCAAGCTGTCCCCCTGGATAAAGTGCAATGGCATCACAGCTCACAGCAACCTCCAATTCCTGGACTCAAGCGAGTCTCCTGCCTCTGCCTCCCAAGTAGCTGGGACTACAGGCGCCCACCACAACGCCTGGCCATTTTTTGGTTGCAACCATCATTGTTGTTTGGTGGGCCCTGGGGCTGGATTTGAACCTGCCAGCTCAGGTGTACGTGGCTGGCGCCTTAGCCCGCTGAGCCACAGGCGCTGAGCCAAAAAAAAAAATTAGATTTTTGAACAAAAGTACTTCAATCATAAATACATTTCACCTTAATATAACAATGTTTCATTTGATAAAGTATTCATAACCTTCACTAACCTTATAATATAGTTATTGGATAGATTATGCAAAATC